>JACEGR010000526.1:0-252446 GCA_014170235.1 Listronotus bonariensis
GTTCAAGCGGCAAGCGGCAGGGTTTTTCTTGCTCACGTATTCGTATTTTGCAGCCGCCTGATATAAAAATAATAATTCTTTTATGGTAACATAAAGATCAACGGTAACGGTCTCACACTCTCCTCTCTTTGCTTTCCGCTCGCCGCTTGACGCTTGGTACCGTAGTCGTAGCCCAAGAATTATTCAGGAACTCTTTTTCTTAATGTTTGTATTACCGTCAATTAGTTTTACAACAAGGTAGTGCTTTTTTAATTCAAAGGACTACGCAATATTTAAATACTGTTTTGTTAAACAAGTTACATGAATCATAAAAATATTTATCATAAAATTAAATATAACATTTTTATTGTTTCGGAAACAAAAGTTATTTTTGCTCATATTTATTTCTTTAACCTTGCCAGTTATATCGGGCTTCCTTTATGTGGTGTATGGTTAATTTTCGTTATCGAAAACGGAAAAATTTTTGCAAATAAACAACACCTTTTTCCTACATTTTATTGTTTATTGTTTTATTCTAAATGTTTGTAATATTACACTTGTGCAATGCTGTTTAGCTTTAGAATACCACATTGTAAAACAATGGGAGCTAATTTGTTAATATCTTTTTGGTATTTAAAAGAGTCGGTTATACGTATTTTCATAGGAAATTAGACTACGTTTACTTTTAAAAATCCTTCAAGTCTAAACCATAAACCATTCATATTTAAAACAAAGAAAAATAAATAGATACTTAAACCGCCGTCCGGCGGTTTTATAAATTAATTTTATATTACCGGCGGTTTTCTTATTTTTATCGGAAGATGCCGCAAACGGGAGGTTTTGCTTATAAAAACTATTAAAAACCGCCAAATCAATAGTTAAAGTTAACGTTACCCTAATAATTTTTTAATTTAATATTTTTTTATTAATCAAAAACTAAAACTGGAAGACACGTTTGACACCTACAAAGATTTTCGACATCATAAGTTTTTAAAAAATGTACATCTTTTCAGAATAGAAAAGCCAGGAGTATTTTAGCGGCAAGAGTTTTATAAAACTAAAACTAAAGTTTTACCAATTTATCTTAAGCATGTATTGAGGATGAAACAGACTTTAAAATTCTCAAGAAAAGACAAAAAGTAACAAGCTAAATAATTCATAACAACTGCTTATTTCTTCAATCATATTAATAACTTTTAAGAAAATAATTCAAATTTTATGAATTTAGTGTTGACGCGTAAGCCATAGGTTCCGAGTACGAATTCGGGGAACCTAACAAACCCATTTTTCTTTTTATATTTATTTTTTGATTATTTTTTATAAATGTTTTCTTATTTTTATTTTTAATATTCCTAATTTAAGTTTCAGACAAATAATTTCCCACTTTATAAGAATTTTAGGTTATATCTAATTGCTGACTATCCTGATTATTCTTTCGCCTTTCCAATAGTGCTATAAACTAAACTACAAACGCTTACGGCACAGCAAAATAAATAATTATTAAGGTTAGGTTGACTTTAACTATTTTTTGGCGTTTTTAATGGTTTTTATAAGCAAAACCGCCGGACGGCGGCATCTACCGTTAAAGTAGGTAAAAACCGCCTGTAATTACAAATTAATTTAAATTTTCGGCGGTTTTAATATACGTAAATAGATAAAACCGTCAGACATTTGTAGGTTTTCTTCTTGTAATTGGGTCGTTTAGCCAGTGCTTTAAAACAAACAATTAAGAAATAACGAGATGATGTGTCATATAAGATTTGGCAAAAATAGGGCCTGTCAAAATAATATCCTAAAAGGTACCACTTGTATCGTTGATTTTTTAACATGTGACGCTGAATTAGTTTATATTTAGGGTGTTACAAAATGTTGTTAAGAAACCTCAAAGAAATTCTATTATGAAAAATATGAAAAAAAGTTCATATAAACATGATTCCGGAAGAGTATTTTACGTTATAAGTCCGGTAGGTGACTTCTTACAGTACGAGATGTTTACGGACGAGGCGACGCAGGAGTCGAGTCTAGAATATAAACGAGTACTGTAATAACACCTAACGGACGTGTATCGTATGATATTTTATTTCATACTGTCTTTATGAAAATTATTGAATAAATATTATTTATAAAATTTTAAGAGAACATGTGTAGTTTAAAATTATTTTACTTAAATTACGTAGGTAACAGCCTTGTTTTCCAGTCCCAACTGTCAAATTGATAAAAAAATATATTAGTTGTAGCTCCTAAACGGTATTAAATAGGTAACGCTAGATAGGTTCAAATTAAATAGAAAGTACCAAATTTATGTAGTACAATAAGTCTGTTTTATAGTAATATGATAATTTTCATTACTAAAGTTGGTAGAAAAATATATTTTAGAAGTAGAAGTTTCTAAATGGTATTGAATAGGTAACGCTAGATATAGGTTTAAATAAAATAGAAATTACCAACTTTAGTAAAACAAAATACTTTAAAAGATGTAATAAGAAGTATGTTTTGTAGTAATCTAATCATTTTTATTTACTAAAGTTGGTAAAAAAATATAATTTAAGTACAAGTAGAAATTCCTATACATCTAATATCAGATGAAAATCGCGTAATATATGAGTATTTAAAGATTTAATTTCATTTTGGCATCCAAAAATAACATTATTCAAGGCATAACAACAATGATCACGTGGACATTTATAATGATACATGACAGCGTTGCTAGGCAACACATTACGGTACCAGGTACCGTAATGTGCAATTTACCGACCCCAAATTAATACAGGGTAAGTGGATTTACTGGACAGTATGAAATAAATGCATTGTTTAAAAGATGTGATCTCAAATGTTTTTTATTTAAAGGTAAAGAAGTCGCAACTTAGTAATAAAGTGTTGTAAAAACGGTTGTTTTAATAATGCAATAAAATGTACTTTTCCGGCACTAATATTGACACTTATCTCATTTAAGAACATGGCCGAAAATGTTCCTAGTAACGTCAAAAAAGACTACTAATATGGCGGAATGTCATAACCCCTTTATATAAGGAATCTGCGTGGGTGATGATTTATGGTTGTAAGGGTATTCTAAATAAATAAATAAAAGAAATAAATGCTTTAATAAGTAGCAGGGGCGGTCATAGGAGGGGGTCATGCCCCCCTTTAATGACACATCCTTTGTATTTCATACATATGTAATGGCAAATATGGGCATTTAATAATGATGATATGGCCCCGTCAGGGCTGGTCCGAGGGGTTAGGGTGATCATGGAATTGAAAAGTGAGGAGTAAGGACCTTCTTTTTTTTCCTTTTTTTTGCTTTTCAAATACGTGGGAGTTTTTTGTAATTTTATAAATTAAATAATGAAAGAACAACAATAAAAATAGGTAAAGGGACTTTTGTTTTTTGCTCTTCAAAACATTTTTTCTTTCTAGGGGCGCCAAGATTTTTGTTTTTTGGCACCTCACACACTTTTCTCAGCCTATGCCCCCCTTAGAAAGTCGATATGACCGCCCCTGATAAATAGTTGCAGGTTTCTTACTGCAAAATTAACTTGTTTTAATATGTCTAAGGTGACAAGTAACTACAAAACAAAATTACGCCATAATACATTAATAAACTGAAGTCATTGACGTAGAGAATAAACGTTCATTTTAAAGTTTAACGATCATATTTTTCTACAGTAAGTCCGTTAGAAGAATAACAAAAATCGGTGAAAACATGTTTTTGGCAATACTCCTTGCGATCATCTAAATTTAATTTTAATGAACCATACAAACATAATTCGCTAAATATTTCGTGTGTTCGTTGACACAGCTAAATATAATATACTTTTTTGTTGGCGTTTAATTCCATCATATAAAATAACAATAATAATGTTTTTTCTTTGTTACCTTATCGATATTTTTTAAAAGGGAAAACACAAAAATCGATTTTATTGAATTATCAGTTTTTTGGGACTGGACTGATTGTGTTACAAGACTTCACTTTAGATTTAATTTTTTTTTAATATGACGATGACGCCCAGCAGCCATTTTTAGCTAGATTTACCTAAGAAGATAAACAAATAAATAATTAAATAGCTTCTATCTGATTTTTTTAAAATTTTTAAGCCAAGTACACACGAGTATCCTAATCTTGCGACAAGCTTTCATATCGTATAAATTGTCTAATGATGATATTTTTTATAGTAAGAGTTAAAAAAGAAGTTTATTTTATTCTTTTTAGTGCATTTAAATTAAAGCTTTTTTATATATAGATTTTTCACTATTAATTTATTGTATAAATAGTTTTTAGGGGATTCCACGCGAAATGGAGAAATGACTAGAATTTTTAAAAAGCTGTCGTATCAACGACAATCATAGCAGATACTTTAAACTTGACAGAATCAGGTTGAGAGACCTTCAAAATAAGGCATTACTCGACCCCTCTTTCTTTAAGATTTTGGGGGAACGTCTTACATCTGCTAGAGGGTTGCAGTTCAGGAAGTAAAAGTGGCAAAAAAATGTTTCTCCCTAAAATCAAGAATTGACGTGTCCGAGAGTTTTTTCTTATATGACCTGAAGTGCCTAAAAAATTAGCTCCGTTTCGTTTTTAAATGGAAACCATGTATTTGTTACAATAGTTTTTTCTTATTTAATCCAAATAATTATTAGTTAATAATAATGTTTTTAAGGTTAAAATAATATAAAAGTGTTCCTAATAAACAGCTTCATGTACACATTTTATATATACTTGTCCCACCAGTCACAATAAAAAAAAATTGCTTCTAGGTAGAACATAGTATAGTATATATAGAATAAATTTTATTAGGAGAAGAAATTATTTCTTAAAAGTTCAGTGGCTGAACTGAAATTCGTCTTGAAGTATGCCACGGTAAGAGAGAAGGATTTGTCGATGTCCCACCAGTGCCACTCGCTCAGTTGATAATTTCGAGAAACGTAAAACGGGTAAAGGTTTTTTATTTCATACTGTCTAGTAAATCCACTTACCCTGTATTAATTTGGGGCCGGTAAATTGCACATTACGGTACCTGGTACCGTAATGTGTTGCCTAGCAACGCTGTCATGTATCATTATAAATGTACACGTGATCATTGTTGTTATGCCTTGATTAATGTCATTTTTGGATGCCAAAATGAAATTAAATCTTTAAATACTGATATATTAAGCGATTTTTATCTGATATTAGGATTATGGGAATTTCTACTTGTACTTAAAATATATGTTTTTTATCAACTTTAGTAAATAAAAATAATTAGATTACTACAAAACAGACTTCTTGTTAAATTTTTTAAAGTATTTTGCTTAACTAAAGTTGGTAATTTCTACTTTATTTAAATCTATATCTAGCGTTACCTATTTAATACCATTTAGGAACTTCTACTTGTAAAATATATTATTCTACCAACTTTAGTAAATGAAAATTATCATATTACTATAAAACAGACTTATTGTTACATTTTCAAAAATATTCTGTTTTACTAAATTAGGGAATTTCTATTTAATTTAGACCTATCTAGCGTTACCTATTTAATACCGTTTAGGAGCTACAACTAATATAATATTTTTTTATCCATTTAACAGTGACAAGCGAAGAATAATCATAGTTACCTATGATATAGAGAACAAGGCTGTTACCTACGTAATTTAAGTGAAATAATTTGAAACTAACAACAAATTTTATAAATAATATTTATTCATAAATTTTCATAAAGACAGTATGAAATAAAATATCATACGATACACGTCCGTTAGGTCTTATTACAGTACTCGTTTATATTCTAGACTCGGCCCCTGCGTCGCCTCATCCGTAAACATCTCGTACTGTAAGAAGTCACCTACCGGACTTATAAAGTAAAATACTGTTACAAAGGGATGTTGTTATTTAGCTATTATTTTATATTAATATATGATACATTTTATTAAAGTATAAATCACATTATTATAAGCTTATAATTAGTGAAATTCCAGAGTCAAATGTCCCACCAGTCACTATGGAATGGCCCTTTAAAGAAAGATTATATATTTAATGTTTGTTTTTCTTTAGGAAAATCGTTTTAATGACTAATTGCAAAATATAGCTTCTGTTTTCCTGTATCGACTTTTGTAGTGTAATAAACATGACTCATAAGTTCCACGTTGTCGTGCATTGTATGGTAAATAAGACAAAGGGGGTATTTTTAAATTTTGCAATATTTTTGTAATTTGAACACAATGGACTCGAATATGAACCGATTGTGGATAATTATAAAACATCATAAAAAGTAGGAATTTTTAAGTAGTTTTGTTTTAATAGAAATGTTAATCTGTATGCAACCTCGTTTTTTTGTTGTTAAAGTGTCTATCGAAACCTTTATCAGGACACATAATATTTTTTTTTTTGTTTGTCATACAAAAGTGGATATAATACTTAACTGAATTACAAGCAGTAAAGAGTTTTTTTCCTCTTTCATTTTTGTAGAATGATTTTGACTCCTTGTTACGAATAGATACTTATTTTCTTTAAGTACCTAAGTATTGGTTTTACGGACATAGGTTCACTTAGTTCTTTACACTGTTGACAGAGGGAGTGATGGACAATAAACTACTACATTTATTCGATTGTTACTTATAAGAAATTTTTGAAGTATTTTGTTATCGTCTACACCGTCCTGACGATAACAAAATAGCTCCAAGCCGGTCTGCGATTAGTGACCTCAATTAGCTCTGAAAGAAAAACCTTTGGCTAGTTTAAAAATCTCCATATCCAGATCGGAGAGTGTTCGACAGATGCAACCTTGCAGTGCAATGAAACTACAAGAAGTAAGGAGTTTTTTTCCTTTTTCATTTTTGTGGAATGATTTGGAATGCTTGTTAAGAATATTGACAGAGGACGTGCTGGACAATAAGATACTATACTTTTGCCATTATCAATTGATAATGAATCCGGAGTAAGTAACTCCGGTTACTCTGGAAGAAGTTACATGGATAAAACCATAGTAATTTATTCGGACAGCCAGGCAGCCATCAGGGCGGTCAGTTCGTGCAAGATCACGGCGGTCAGCTGGTGCAGGACTGCGTAGCCGTCCTGGAAGAGGTGGGTGCGTCCAACAAGCTAACTATTGTCTGGGTACCAGGCCATAAGGGCCACCAGGGCAACGAGAAAGCCGATAAACTGGCGAAGGAGGGTGCTGACAGGGCAATGGTAGGCCCCGAGCCCTACTGTGGTATACCGTCATGCCAAGTAAGGTTATCTATTAGATCATGGATCATGAGGAAATCCCAAGACTGGTGGATAAGAACAGCAGGACAGCGTCAGGCAAAAAATTCATGGAGGCATACTCGCCGGAATTTACAAAAGACCTTCTGAATTACAACAGGAAGGCAGTAAGAATTATAGTGAGACAACTAACAGGTTATTGCAGACTAAATAAACACCTGGAAACAATAGGCCTGGCAGAAGAAAACCTATGCAGATTCTGCCAGGAAGAAGAAGAAACCGCAGAACACATATGGTGCTACTGTGAAACCCTTTGTCGTTTGCGGTTTGCAAGGCTGGGTGAGAAAAAACCTAAAGCAGCACCATTTACCAAGGAGACAGTTTCAAGCTTGTGAAGTCTAATTACAAAGACCGGCTTGGATAGTCTGCTCTAACTTAGGGATGAAGGATACACAATAAACCTGAGCAGGTTGCAGTGTTATAGGACTATATTTCACCTTCAAGCTAATTTAACTCCGGTTACTGCAGTTTTATACCAATAAAATACATTTTTTATTGTGGTAACTAGGGTTACTGACTTTTTAAACTAATGAAATACATTTTTTGTTTAGGTGTTTTCTCAATTTATGGTGAACAGAGTATAGGTTTCTTTGGCATTGCTACTTTTTAAGAGATTAATGGTCTTTTGCTATTGTTATCACCTACACGGTACTGATGAAAACAAATTAATTTCAACCCAATTTTATATCTGTCTACATATATTTAATGGTTGCCTTTTAGATATCGGACCATGTAGAATTTTTATAAAGAATTTTTTTTTCGTAAAATTGAAAATAAAAAAGTTTTCCATATAACGCCAACTTAGGTAGACACACTGTATACGTATTTTTATCAATTTTAAATTTTTGACACAGTTATTATGATTAATTCGTTTCCTAAAAAAAATCATTCAAGGCCATTATCGTATTATAAATTATTTATTTTTGGACAGCACGATGTTTAAAGCGACCCAAGGCCAAAGCTGTAACACTGGCTATAACACTTAATACTTCTTATCTAACATTTGGATGTGAAAAATAAAAACATCTTTAATTGTACGATTGGTGTACGTGGTTGCAAAGAAGTGAAATGTATGAATGCAATGGACCCAAATGAGAAATGAGGTAATATATTTTTTGAAGATATGCTCTTTATTGGTTAGGCGAATTAATCTATTCAATGGTCTTTTTTATTGGGTACACGTCGAAATCTATCTAGAAAGAATGGGACCGCTTCGGTCCTGGTCCCGAGGTACACGAGCTGACTCTGTTCAGCCCAAGAAAAAACCAAAAAATTATAAATAAAAAACGACGTTTTGGTGGCAAGTCTGCCACCGTTGTCAAGGTAAAATTAGGGTAAAAAATAAAAATAAAAAATTAACCAATATTTCAATTAAAAATTTTATCCTATTTAGTTTTGCAAACTTGGCTTTAAAAAAGTTCTGTATAAAAATTGTTTTTGTATATCTAAGTAAATCATTCGATCATTTATTTGTGCATTTCTAAGTTATTAGGTTTTTGGCTAAACTAAGGTACTAGTTTAAAATGTAGTATTTACTATTTTTACCTAATTCTGAAGAGTACAGGTCCGTATTACGGTTAAACCATAATGGGAACTCGTAATAAAATTGACTTTAAAATATCGATATTAAAATATCAGGACCGTATTTAAAAAATGTAAGTTAGTGATGCTAGGGGAGTTTTGTTATGTTCTGCCTGGTTTATTAAAGTACCTAATTTAATAATTTTAAATGAGTTTTTTTTTATTCTAAAAATACAGGTCCGTATTAAGATTTAAACCTAATGTGTAATACATCATTGAATTTGTGTTAAAATCGGTGTTTAAATTTTGATATTAGAATATCAGGACCGCATTAAAAAAAGTTGATTGTTGATTGTCCTACGAATACAAAACTTTGTATTTTAATTAAAACATTAACATTGAACAGAGCAGAAAAAGTGGCAATGCAAAAGTGTAATTTATTTTAAAATCCGATTATTAACAAGACCAGGAAAAAATAAAACAAATTTCCAATTTTTTGTTTTTTTTTCGGATAACTCCTAAAATACTCGGAATTTTAACTTTCTAAATAGCATATTATCAGGCACATAAAACCTTAACTTTTTTCCATTTAACCATCTTCGTATCTCTTGCCATTTTCGACATGCTCATACTGGCCCTCCCTATCTTGGACACGTATACAATATATCAAGAATCGAAGTATGCTTTCTCTCCCCGTTGACCGCCAGGGAGCCAAAAATGGGGGCGTACAGACAGCAAGGTGTCCCATGATGGATATGAGGACAGACTATATGACCCCTTAAATCTTACCCGGTAGACCCTTTCAGGTAACAATACTTCAAAGGGAGAACCGGGTAAACTAAAATGTAAGACCCTCTCTCCGAGATCAACCTGTTACACGGACGGGTCCAAACCGAAGAATGGTCAGGAGCAGGTGTCTACAGTGAGATTTGAAACACTCGTTTGACCTTCCCACTAGGAAAAGGATCTTCCCGAAAGAGGGGGAAGAACAACATATTAAAAAATCAGCTCACCTAAAATTATTGTTTTCCCGACGTTGCTACCTCCCGGACTACAAGGTTGATGTGAGTGCAAGGGCATTGCCAAATCCGAGACAACGTAAATGCAGACGAACTGGCAAAAAACGGGTCAGCTAGGACATATCGGGCCAGAACCAATTCTGGTAATGTCAAAAAGCACCTTCCTGTGTGGTACAAAACTGGGTAATGGACCAACAAAGATTGAGACCTACTCAAAATGTGTAGGAATCAGCTAAGAACAATCTCAGGATTCCTCACTGGGCATGCTCCATTGAAAGAACATCTGAATAAAATGGGGTTAAATACAACGGATATATAAACTGCAGATTATGTGGAGCAGAGACCGAAATAGTAGCCAACATACTGTCAGAGTGTGAGGCATTGGATCACAAAAGACAGACACTCTTCGGGGATTTGAGAGTGCCCCAGAAACATGCGATACATACTTAGCAGTCCTATATATACCGCCTTCTTTGAGAAACTAGGGTAATGTAGTGGATATATAATAAAACGGGAGTATGGTACTATAGGCCTTTAGGCTTCAGCACCATCTGACAGTCATGCCCTATAAGAGAAAAAAATGCTCTTTCTCAAAAGATCCGGAACATTAAGTAGTAATGTCAATTGTTATTATATATCCAGTATACATCCCGTACGGGCCCATGGTAAAAATATCTTCTACATTCTTAAAATGTCTCTCTGTAGCTCACAAGTTAAGAGGTGTAGGACATATATTTATGTGAACTGTTAATTAAATTACACAATACACTTTATAGCATGGGTGGCCAACCGGTCAATCGCGACAATTAGTCCGGTCGACCGTGGCAAGGCAAAAATATAAATTCGTAGAACACACTGCACAACGTTATTGCCAACTGCTGCACACATCCTCTTGTATCATTTTTCAATCGTCGAATTATGTAACTGGTAGATCGCACTGGGTATCGTCAATGAAAAGTCGATCTTGGATCTAAACAAGTTGGCCACCCCTGCTCTATAGCTTTTTTAATTTTAAAGCTGAATTTATAGATTGCCGTTTCCGTTACCGATCGCCGTTTGACGTTTTGGTTTCTGATATGGTATATGAAAATGGTAAACAACAACTATAAATTGACAAATGGAAAGTTGTTGTTTCATCTTCTAACTGAAAACGTCAAATGGCAAACGGAAACAAAAACGTCAATTTATAAATTCAGCTTAATGCTCCGAATGGAACAGCTCTATAGGACAGACGACACCATCTTTTGTGATCTGTTACTGAGCATACTCAAACACATATTGCGTTTGTCTGCGTAGTGCGTACTGGAAAGAAATCGAAAGGCGTTGTGTGCTATAAGAGTGTAGCGCAAAAATTGTGTTAAATATGTTTATTATTGACGTTCAACGTATAACTTTTGGCATTAATTTTCTGTTATGAAAATCAATGAGTCCTAAAGTTTTGTAAGTGAATGATAGTAGCTAACAACAGTAACCAAATATGAATCTTGACTACATTATAGTATTGAAAACGGTAACATGAAGTTCTGCTACAAAAGTATTCAATACTATTGCACATTATTTGCTACAAAAACGGAGCTAGTTTTACTACAACGTGTACATGTGGCCTATTGTGCTACACGTTGTAACTGTGTAGATTACAATTGCATGAATATTTGCCAGATTTTTTTCTGGGTGCCACAAATAATGATATTACTTTTTAAAATTTTAATTTAGTTATCAATGGTCTTACCCGTAAAGTAGATTGTTATCAAGAAAAATCGTGGGACTTAAACACGTGACGATGGTATTTTTTAAATGCCTCAATGAATTTTTATTAATTACATATTATTATTAAAGACCCAGATAGTTTCCACCGCAAATATTCCATCTACCAATTTGGATAAAACTACATATATAAAACTAGATGTTGCGTTTTAAATAAATAATTAAGTAGAAATACGCGTTAAACAGACTCAATTAGGCCTATACAAATGTAGATGGGTTCGTTGGTGCGTGATTCAAACACTATTTACTAATTTTATTAATAGTGCAGAAAAATAAGAACTGTTGAGCGAGGTTAGAGGATCTAATAGATCATGAATCATGAGGAAATCTCAGAGCTGATAAAAAAAAATAGCAGGAGAACATAAGTGAAAAAAAGAACATAGAGGTATACTCGACTCAGTTTACAAAGAACTCTCTACATCACAACCATAAATAACTTAGTTTTAGATATCCAGTGGCTAGTAATATTTTTGGAATCTTTACGGTCTCACGCAGTCAACTTACGTTCTCGCGCAGTCAACAAATCGGTGCAATCACGAGCATGCGTATTTAAAAAGCCTTGGACAAATACAATCCTGGCTCACCGTCTCTTACCGTGCTCCCTGGGCTCCGAATGGGAGAGCCAGAGGAAGCGTTGATAAATTGTGCCCATTAGTCTCGTTACACATGAGACGTACGAGCGCCATACGCGCTACGCCTGACAAACAGTTTTGCATTAAAAATAATGTATCCTAACGCGTACGCACCGCGCCTGCACGTAAAAGGTGACATTACTTTTAATGCATTAAGCGTAGGGCATAGGGCGTTCGTACGTTTCTTGTGCAACGGGTCTAGGGATGTCAAATTAAAAAAAACATCGACGAAAAGCACCTGACGACTTGAGACCTTTTGGAAGAAAAACTTTGTCTTTTCTGCTAGCAAAAAAAGAAACCGCTGAACACTTATGGCGCTACTGTAAAGCTCTTGTAGTCTACAGTATGCAAGACAAAGTAAAAGCAGCAAAATTTACAAAGGAACCAGAGTAGAGTCTGATACGATAGAGTATACATTTTTGTTGAAATCCAAGAGCAACTAGAAGTTTTGCCTCCATGTAACCAGTGTTAGTATCATGACTAAAAATTTAGACCATAGATACCACACTGGAGCAATAGCAACTGTAGGAAACTGGTATCAGATATGATGACGTTCGTAAATCAAAGATAGCTGTAGTAAAAGCAGAGTGAATTTTTCTTCAGAGGTATAATTTTCTATAGTCCGTGGCTTTTCTATTTATTCAAAATAAGTTCTTGTAAAAAGCCCAACTGTAATAATCAACACAGTAGGATCATTCTTCAATGACCGATCCAGTTTGGCATCTGTTAGCATAACGTATTTGGAACTTCAGAAAAATGGTCAACGACTCACTGGTTCCAATAATATTGTTAACACTGTAACTGCATTCTAAAAGTTTTATTTTCTAGCTTCAAATTAGTAATTTATTTACTTAATTAAGATGCAAATGAAAACTTTTAAATACGTCAGCAAAAATTATATAAACATAATTCAAACCCACAACACCAGGATCAAAAGGCAGGATCACTACCAACAGAGCTAACTATCTTTTTTTTCATTAAGCCATATTACCATACCCTAAGAACAATCAAATTGTCCGACGGACATTGTTTAAACTTTTTAAACTTAACTTGTCTAATAAAATATATGTAGTTTAGTTTTGCTTTTTATGCTTACAATTAAATTTAGATCAAATAGTATCGATACATTATAATTTATTAACAAATATTAATTACTTAACTCAATTATTCAATGGACTGGTTTTCCAAGAGACTGGCTCCCCGACGAACATTTTTTTTTGAAATTTTTAAACCATAAACTGTCTGATTAAAACATTTTTTTGTTGTTACTTTTTTAAGCTCAAGTAAAATTTAGATCAAATTCAATTTTGAACACCATCATTTATTAAAAATAATAATTACTTACGTATTTCTGCTGGTTGTCCGACGGACACACATTGAACCCAACCACTCAGTTTTACGAAACTTGGTCGACTGAGGCCGCAGTTATAATAGAAAAAAAATTACGGTTGGTCGCAATCATTTACCAACAATACCGGCCTATCGACAGTGTACACGCTACGCCATTTATATTTTGATTTTAAAAATTATTGCATTTGTCCTACGGACATACGTTGTGACGGACTTTTCTGAGACCAAAGTATATGGAAAAAATGCCAAACTAGACAATTTTAAAAAACGATATATATATATATATATATATGTCCTAATAAGTAGTAGGTATACCCATATATTAATTTTTAAAATTGCAATTATTTAAATAATGATGAGTGATTGATACTATTGTAGCATGGGGACCAAGAGTAACTTTATAAAAACTTCACTTTGAACGGCCTGAAGAACTAAGTATTAAAAAAACAAATAATTGCCGAAATTATAACAATAATTGTTAGCCAAGGGATTACGTTAAATTAAAATTATTAAAATAGTAACTAATAAAACACGTGAATAACTCCTTTGTGTTTTTTACCACGGACAGGGTGATTTCGCGCTTGGACAAATATTAGTTGTTTGACCCCCTATATACTTGCTTTCTAACCCCACGAGCCGTTACTGTCAAAAGACAAACATTTACCCTAAATTTTTTAGGAGCAAATCAACATTTTCCTAGACTATAGTTTTATGTATTTACAAAGAGTTCACATTTGGCAGCAAGCATAATATGTACATGTCGAATGACCTCGACTATATATCATGCACGCGCGTTTGTGTTTTGTTTTTTAGTTCCGCCCAGATGCTCTGTTGTTTACCACAGCCGTGGTGACCCAGCGTCCACCGGTTGAGCGTTATTGGGACACCGATTTGCTGATTGATGCACTCTCGAGAAATTTTGCTAATTTTATTATTACGACACGGCTAAATTTAGACGAATTCGTTTAATTATTGTCTAAAATTAGTTTGTATCACGTTAGGCAATAGGAACATACTGGGTTAGTAAAAACTACTGTAACTCTTAAATATCTTTAAAACTGCTAAAGCTACATTTACCAAATTTGGTATCTAGAAGGTATTGGGCATAAGGAATTTATTAGTAATATCGGCACCGTTGCCAGATTTTTCTGTTTTGTGCTACACGTATCCCTTTCGTTTTTTTTTTATTGGAATGCCACATTTATTTTTATTGCAATAAATTGCGCAGGCCAACTTTATTAAGTCCACAAATTTTCAAAATTGCATTTTTACCAGATGCTAAGATATCACAACACAACATGTTAGCTGAAAAGTTCAGATGCGCTTAAATATCTCTTAAACCGCTTAAGCTGCGTTTACAAGTTTCGACATTTGGAGGTTTCTGGGCAAGTAGAATTGATCAGTGATACTGTCATGGTTGCCAGATTTTTCAGTTTTGTGCTACATGTATTATTTTTGGTATTTTAAATGAAATGCCCTATTTATTTTAATTGCAATGAAAGGAGTGTGCCAACTTTAGTAAGATTCCAAAATTTCAAAATTTACTTTTTACCAGTTACCGAGATATGACAACAACGCAATTTTATTAAAATTTGGCAACAATGCTGACAATACTTATTAATTAGGCATGCCAAAAACCCTCTAAATGCTTAATTTTGTAAATCCAACTTTAGCGATTTTAAAGATATTTAGGCGCTAAATTACTTTTTGCTGAAAATATAGTGTATCATATCTCGACAACTAATAGAGACGAAATTTTGAAAATTTAGAAACTTGACAAATTTAATCCGCCCAATTTAATGCAATAATAATAAATAAGGCATTCCTTGACTGAACTGAAAAAATGCGTGTATCACAAAACTATGAAATCTGGCAACAGTGCCTTATATTACGATTTAATACCACATGTCCAATATGGTAAATGTAGCCTAAGCGGTTATAAAAATATTTAAAAGTTGCGGTACTTTTACTAACCCTAAGTTTTTTTTTTAATTTCATACACTTATTTTTTGTATTCTTTGCTTCATATACAGCGAGGATATTAAAAGTGGGTGAAAGGGTGTCACTTAGGGCCGTATTAACTGTTTGAGGCGCCCTGGGCCAGAATTCCCGAAGCGCCTTTTTTCAAAAAATGTTGAACAGCAAAAAAAACAAAAAAGGTCATTTCCTCCTTTTCCGCGCCTATTTTATTCCAAAGCACCTTATAAAGAGAAATTTATTCACCAAAAATCCTCACTCAACTAAACTTTTTAAAAGCTCCCACTGCCTAGCGCCTATTTCTCCCCTGTCTGAAGCCTATTCTTTCATGGCACCCAGAGGCTGTAGCCTAGTCGGCCTAATGGATAATACGGCCCTGGTGTCACTTAAACTATATTTTTTGGCATAAAAATGATTTCGGTCACGTGACCTAGTGTCAAGGGGATACTACCAACTTTTCTATTCAAATGAAAAGGGGGTTCTTGTAGTACCTCATTTTAAAGGCATTTTGATTCTCTAGCCATCACCGTTTTATTTTTAAAAATCTGCCGGATTTGTTACATAGCGTCTCAAGCGTTTGAGAGTTTACCTTATCCATACAGTGCGGTTTTTAAAAGTTTTCTCCCCCAATCCTTTTGAATAGGACAAGATATCGAGGTCGGATAAAATTTGGATAAAAGGATAATATTTAACTTCTTTTGGCATGAAAATATTTTCTGTCACGTGGCCCAATGTCAAATGGAAGAATGGGGTCAAAAGTAATCACCTTGTGTTTTAAACGTCTTTTAATTTCTGATTCAACGCCACTATGTTTTTTAAATTGGCCCGGCCATTTCAGACATACAAGCCAATCCCATTAAAACCGCATTGTTATTTACACTATTTAGAAGCCAAATGTCAAACGGTTCTAAATTCTGGAACGGCTGAACCGATTTTCAAAAACAAAATAGCGGTAAGTTGAGAATCAAAACGAGAGTCTACATAACCCCCATTCCATTTAAAAAAAAATTGCTAATCAATTTAAGTATTTTCATACAGTGTCAAAACTTATGAGACAACTCTTTAGATGATTTTTAAACTAGAAAAGTCGTCAGCTGTATTAAATATGGTGGATTATCCGTCAGTCGCGCATACAATGACCGCCATATTTGTTGAACCATATGGAGAACTCTTTTATTTCTTATTTCTCAAACAATTGTATCCCTGATAAAAAAATCTCTGCATATGCTTAGAACTCACAGAACACTTATCAAGGTTAAATAGATCCTCACCGTATACAGGGAATGCAAATTTACAAATTTGAATAAGAGAAAGCCGCCTTTATCTTTAAACTTAGAACAAAACATTATTTGGAAAACTGGTTAAGAATTAAAAGTTATGTCAGAGTTAAAAAAGAACCTCCTGTTTAAAAATCAAAATAAAACATACTTTTCCAACTTACTCCGTATATAGCGACTAGATCGAACTAGGGAATATTTACGCTAGTGCAGGTTATTTTCATAAAAATGTTAAATATCTGATTTTTAAAGCATTTAAATACATTTAAGTCATTTGGAAGCATTGGACGTAAATTTATTCTTTTTTAATTATTGCTTACATCCCTTTTGTTTAATAGAAATTACCTTTACGGATTTTTTAATTTATGTATTTTTGTTACCATCTTTAAAAATAAAATTTAATTTTGGATTATATCAATAAAGGAACTTTTACAAAGTTTTAAATAATTGATTTTAGGGTTAGTCACAAAACAAGAACACAAACATAAATAACAAATTGTAAAAAATCTGTAAGACGTACACGGAAAAAACAGTAATAATTAAAAAAACTATAAATTTAGCTTATTAAAACAGAAGTATTCGTTTACGTTCAATGCATTTAAGATGACTTTAAATGTATTTAAATTCTTTAAAAACAACAGCTATTTAATAATTTTACGAAAATAAACCGCATTAGGGTAAATTATCCCTAGTTTGATCTAATCGCTATACGGAGTTAGTTGAAAAACTATGTTTCATGTTTTATTTTCAATTTGTAAGCAGGAGGTTCTTTTTAAGCTTAAGCATAACTTTTAATTCATATACAAGTTTTTAAATAATATTTTGTTTGCCTGAAGTTTAAATGATAAAGTTATTTTCTCTTGGGCTAAATTTGTAAATTTGCATCTACCTCGCAAACGCTAGGATCCATTCAAACTTTGAATCAGGTGTTTTGTGAGTTCGGAAATATACAGAGATTTTTATCAAATATTTATTTTTGTAAGAAATAATAAGATAAAAATGATATCCATATGATTCAAGAATTAAGGCATATACCCGACTGACATATGTATGATCCACCATATTCAATGCAGCTGACGATTATTTTTAGTTTAAAATCACCCAAAGAGCTGCCTCACAAATTTTGACAGGTTATAAAAGTACTTAAAGTTATTTTTTTTAACAACTTTTACAGTGCTGCCATCTCTAACTCCACTGCTACTTGGGCAGCTGACGCTCGCAGCTCGCAAATATGAGGGGAAAACTATAATCTATAGAAGTTTCAGCCTGTATAAAATGAATTTTCAATTCTAGCGCTACCTCCCTACTATTAGCTAAAACCAAAGAATTACCAATTTATAGAACCCAACCCAAGTGAGATTTCAGCGTACCCTAAAAATTTTTAGTACCTACCCTGACCAACAGATGGCGAAAGTAGTTCGATGTCGCTTTGCTAATACGATTACCGTAAGAAATTGATAGCAGTCGCTGACGAGCAGTCGGCCCGATCAGTTAGAGTGAACATATACGCAATATTCAATAAAAATAAAATCCCCGATAAATGGACCCAGTTTCCATAAGATTATTAAATTTATGATTTCAGAATAGGATATATCGATGCGTTTTTACAAAACATCGTAAGTGACATTCGCTAATTTTACGGGAAACGATTTTTTTTCCCATCGCGTTATTTTTAAAGAAAACCCGAGATCTGAATGTTTTTATTTTAGATTTCTTCTTAATTTGAATTACAAAACAAACATATTTAACATTTAATGTCAAAATTTTTAGAATCTCCTAAAAAAAAGCAAAAATGTTAATATTCTAAACCTAAATAATAGTTAATTTTTAAAAATTTTTATTTTCATTTAATTTATCTTGACAACGGTGGCAGACTTACCACCAAAACGTCGATTTTTAGTTCTCTATTTGCTTGCTTTATTTTTTATGGTTTTTGGTACTTTTAATTTATTTTTTGGCGCGTACCCAAATAACTACCATTAATTAAATAAACCGCCGAACCAATATAGAACATATCTTCATCTGAAATAAAGCCGTGCACTAATGTATGTACAAAAAAATTATCAACTTTGTTTTCAAAATAACTCAATGAAAAAAAAGCGTTTTCCGTAAAACTGACGAATGTCGCTTACGATGTTTTGTCAAAAACCCATCGATATATCCTATTCTGAAATCATAAATTTTATAATCTTATGGATACTACCATTTATCGGGGATTTTATTTTTATTAAATTTTGCGTATATCCTCACTCTAACTGATCGGGCCGACTGCTCGTCAGCGACTGCTATCAATTTCTGATGGTAATCGTATTAGCAAAGCGACATCGTACTACTTTGGCCATCTGTTGGTCAGGTGTAGGTACTAAAATTTTTTAGGGTACGCTGAAATCTCACTTGTGGGGTTCTATGGGTTGGTATTCTTTGCTAAAACTAAAGAACCACCGCCACGGTTTATTTTATAGGAAAGCATCCATTGAACTAGTCCCTTTCTGTTAAATAGCTGAAGCTAAAAAGCATGCAGTATACAAAAGTTCACTTTGAGTTAAGGCTTTAAGTTTTATTTTGATATTATTTTATATTATTCTTACATACTTAGAAATAAGGTGTCACGCTGTCTCCTAATCCACGTTTATTATTTATTATCAATTATCATCATCCTCGTGGTGCGCATATAATCTGTTTGACAACATGTGACGTCAATCCGACTCAAATTCGAGACAACAACAACATATTTTTTGACAATTCGCAAATATTTGCTTAACACGGTTCCTTAAAATTCGCTGAAATTTAAAAAAATATATATTTATTATCAGCGTAGGTATTTACTTAATTGTTAATGGAGCAACACAATACAACCTTGAAATTTTGGCAATGAGATAATGTGTAACATGTGTAGTATGAATGCGAAAATCTTAAATTTTTTTAAATATATCTTGTTTTAAAAAATAGTTTTAGTTTTTAGTAGTGATAACCCTTGATGAACTGTGATTTTTGATCTCTCTAACTTTTTGTTTGATGTATGAGCTTTCGCGAATAAATAACAGAAACCATTTCTCGGTATTTTCTATTTATTTGCACGAAAATCCGTACATGAAAACAAAAAAATCAAGAGATTAAATTTGTTCTAAACTAAACGAGGATTTGAAAAAAATATTGTTCGAAAATGCGTAGTGGCGTACAGATTTTTTTTTCTAAAAATAATTACATGCATACCCTTATGCAAAGCCCCTTAAAACTTTCAAAGGTGCTTGCCCACTTAGGCGAAGCGGTGAGTCTGCAAGCGTCGGCCAAGAGTTGCTTTTGACGCCAGGTCCGCACATTTAGACGAACAAAAGCGCGCGCGGTCAAAAAATTTACCAGGTAGTCTATATTAACGTTATACCTATTTTGAAATATACATTTTTATTCATAAAAGTTTTTACATATTATATAAATTCACTGGCGGTAATAAGGGGGGGGGTAAGGAGTAATTAACTCTCAAGGAAGGTTGAAAAATTTGTAGAGGTCATTACAAAGGAGAAAGTAAAGCAGAGTTTGTAAGTGGAAAGTCCTTTTTTAAATCCTTTTTCGTAGAGTAAGTAGTTTATGCACCATTAGTCTGGTTAACATTGTGTCTTTTTGACAAAATTTTTTGTATATTTTCGAAAATTACGATCGGGGTGTCTTTCAATTTGGAATAATGTATAGAAAGTTTAAGAAAAAGTCCGTAAGGGGCCGATAAAAATTGGAAAAGTTATAAACAATAAGTTAAAAGGGGTTTGGTTTTTTTAATATCTCAAAAACTTTAAAAGATATTCAAAATTTAAAACAAATATATAAAAAGGGAGAAAAGTTCTAAAAAAGTCCTTCCTCCCAGAACTGTATCTTGAATATTTATAATTTTTACAGACCCCGAAAATAGCGCTAAAAGCGGCAGTTTGAATTCCGCGCGCGGTCCGTCCCTCACGGCAACAAAAAAACAATTTTGTCACAAAAAATAAAATCTATCTATTTCTATACCTCTTAAAAAAAATAACCCAACAACGTGAAAAAATCTCAAGGTTGTAGTTTAATAATATTCGGACTTTTTTTTGTTAACATTCAATTAAAAAAAAAAGTTGTTAATTAACTAATGGATAACCAATGGAAAAATGGTGATAAAAATTTTTGGCTGGCGAATAATTATTTATTTATGTATTCTTATTGTGCCAATTGTTTTTTTAATTTTCATATTTTATATGAAAACATTTTTTTGTTGCCGTGTCCGAGGGACCGCGCGCGGTATTCAGGCTGCCCTCTTTTAGCGCAATTTTTTGGGCTCTGTAAAAATTAAAATATTCAACATACAGTTCCGAGAGGTAGGACTTATTTTAGGAAATATCTTTCTCTTATTAAGCCTTTTTTAAATTTTGAATATATTTTATAGTTTTTGAGATATTAAAAAAAAACAAACCCCTACATTTTTCAATGGGTTTTATCCTTCTATAATTATTTTTTGGTTTTAAACATTTTGGAAAATGTCGATATTTTGACACGTGAATTTTCGATTGAAAAAAGGGTACTTTTTAATATTAAGTCAAAATATTCTAAAAAAATATATTTTAAACCAAAAAATTACAGTTATATTCGCGACATGCAAAGGTACGTTTTCACCAAGATTGGTAAAATTTATTTATTTTTTAAAAAGGATAAAAATACAGGTACTTTACTCTTGAGCAAAAATTACACTTTGGACAAACCCGTACATGACTGACACAATTTGATATCTGATTATTGCATTATAGGTTTTAGACCATGCAGACCTTTTTATAAAGAATAACGTAAAATTAATAATAAAAAAGTTTTCCATATGCCGCCAACTTACGTAGACACACTGAATATTTTTACAATAAAATTACAACTAGAAACTACAATAAAATATATTTATTTTTTATCAAGTAGGAATGGACAGGATTTTGTATGTTTTGCTACCCACGTTTAACTACAACCAAAAGTATTAAAAAGTCCTGTATAAAAGTTTCATACTTTTTCATCTATTATCTTTTGAGCATAAAAATAAAAACAAATGAACATGAATAATTTCAGATAGATGAGGAGGTAAACTTTTTTAAAATGAAACACCCTGTATATTATGTCACCATTAAAAGGTCTCTTAAAGAGCGTTAAAAAATACCATATTTGATAGATATAGTGTATCAGGATAGGTATTACAAGGAGACAAATGGATCAAAATTTTCGAATTTTTATACGCCCTTGTGAAAAACTGGTCGCATGGTCCAAAGCTGATAAATACACCAAAGTTTACTCCGATTAGTAATATACCGGGCGAGTTATAACTAAAATTTTTTTAAAAATGACCAAGTGTAATTTACCTTTCTTTTTAAAAATAGAACTAAATTCTATAAGTAAATGTTGTGGAGAATAAAAATTTATGTCGAAATTTAAAGTTACAAAATTTTTTACTGTACTTTTAAGTACAAAAAATATTTTTGCCAGTTTTTTAAATGATGTATTAATAGTTTTTAAAAACCTTGGCTGAAGGCAGCAAATTTTAAAAAATATATTTTAAGTTCTTAAAATTTCTAATAAAATTTGCTTTCTCTTGTGCATTTTTAAAGTTGTAATGCGAAATATAAAAACTGACAATTACATTTTTTTACTTTCATGCTTTAAGTAACTTAAAATTTTGACTTACAATTTAATTATCTACAACATTTACTTATACCATTTTAAAAATAAAAGTAGTTAGCTCCTGGGCATTTTTCATATTTTTAGTTACCAATACCAATTGAAGTAAATTTTGGCATTTATCATTTTTGGACCATGCGACCGCTTTTTCTAAAGTTTTGTGTTAAAATTCAAAAATTTTTGGTCCATTTGTCCTCTTGTAACTCCTATCCTGGAACACATTGTTTATCTTTAATAGTTTTGGAAATATGGCCATATATAAATGAAAGGGAAAATTTTACTTTTGGAAAGGAGCCGATATTTTGAAGATCTTTTCTACTTTTTGGCTATCAGTTTTGCAAGGTGACAAAAAAACGACTCTTCGCTTAGTTGCTCAAGGGACCAAAAAAGCGTCAACCGACGCGACGCGTCTCCCAAATGGGCAGACTGCCTTTTAAATGCATGGTAAGCAATTAAGCGAAAGATGCTCCAGCAACGCTTCATCTGACGTTTTTCCTAGATTGGCGGGGTTTTTCTGGGAGTCGACTTTCTGTATCGCGTACCAATGCGTCGCCTATATATGCGGAGTTTCATTTATTTGCATGTAAACTAATTCGGCGATTTTTCTCTTGGCGCGACGCTTCGTCTAAGTGGGCGAGCAACTTAAATCTCGCCAGCCCTAACTTAGCCCAGAATTTTAAAAGCCAACCCTGTTGTAGCATTAACTACATATCTGCCATAAACTTTTTATTTATATAAATTTTAAAAAATTGTGACGGTATTTTTTGTCATTTAAAAAAAAATAATTACACTATATTATTATCAGCCCAGAATATGGTTTGCCCACCCCTGGGAATTTATTTATTAATGAATTTTATTGTTAAAAAATATATTTCATCAAAATATATATATTACATTTATACGGCTGGATCTTGTACTAAACAGACAAGAACCCGTAACTATACATTGAATGCGTGGGATCGTAAAAATCCCTAAAATGCTACTAGCCACTAAGTATAGATGGGTCCACATTTAATTCATTCTGAAATCAATATCGCAAAGTACACAAAAATGATAAAGTAAACAAACCTTTTCGAAGGCACATAGCCTCGGACAGAGCCTGATTACATATTTTTTAGATAAATAAGAAAACGCGTATCTCGTACTTATAAAGCATCCTTATATTTCGCCTCTGGCCTGCTATAAAATCGGAGGCCCGTGGCATGGAACTAGAAACTCGTTGGGTTGAATATTTATTGCTGCAATAAATCATTGTTCACAAAAGGGTTTAGTACCTTTATCATTTTTTGTGTACCGTGCGGTACTGCTTTCAGAATGAATTAAATGTGGACACATCTATACCTAAAAGTAATGCTTGTGATTTAGAGAATTCTTTGTAAATTGTGTCGAGTAGACCTCTATGTTTTTTTTCACTTACGTTCTTCTGCTATTCCTTTTCATAAGTTCTGAGTTTTGATCTAATAGATCAGACTACTAACCTCGCCTAACAGTTCTTATTTTTCTGCACTATCAATAATATTAGTAAATAGTGTTTGAATCACGCACCAACGAACCCATCAACTTTTGCATAGGCCTAATTGAGTCTGTTTAACGCGTATTTCTACTTAATTATTTATTTGAAACGCAACATCTAGTTTTCTGGATGTACTTTTATCCAAAATGGTAGATGGAATATTTGCGGTTGAAACTATCTGGGTCGTTATATTTGTATATAATATGTAATTATTGAAAATTCATGAGGCATTTAAAAAGATAACATCGTTACGTGTTTAAGTCCCACGATTCTTCTTGATAACAATCTACTTTACGGGTAAGACCATTGATAACTAAATTAAAATTTTAAAGAGTTATATATATTATTATTATTTAACCTTAGGCTAGTACGCACTAAGCAGACAAACGCAATAGGTGTTTGAGCATGCTCAGTATCGATCACAAAAGATAGTCCCGTCTGCCCTATACAGGGTGTCCAAGAATATGTGGGCAATTTCTCGTATTCATATAGAATACCTAAAAATAATGTAACAAGTTCATAAAAAATATTTTACCCAAGTCCCTCTTTTCAGAGATATTGTGCCCTTAAAGGACGCTCCTAAAAATAATTATTTCTTAAATAACTTTTTTAACACTGGTATAATAAAATATATTTTTATATAATGAATACCAGTTAGGGCTTCTTCAAATAATGTTCTTGTAAAACATTTGCCTTTATTAGTTCGCCAGGGGCAAACTAATCCTTACACAATAGTACTTCTCATACAACAGCCGTAAAACAGGTACGCGAGCCACAGGTAGGTACGGCGCGACAGGGTAATAATAGAAATATACAAAATAATAATAAATGCACGAATATTATTATTATGTTGACTGAGTATTGGTTAGGAGTTCTATATATGTAAGTAGTGGATCTTTTTAAATAAAATTCAATGTGCCAGAAGCCACGGCCAGGTTAGTTTTGTTTAGCACCGCCTTTTTTTTTAAATTGTGTCTATTCATAAATATATTATTAGAAAAAAATGCGTTTTAGTTTTTAAATTTATCGTAGCCGATGATGTATCGGCCGCACAATTTTTTAAATTTTACCATTTAATAATAACATAATATCAGCACTCTAGTGAAATGTTTGTCCATTTATTTGTGCTATCTATGTCTAGTAAAATAAATAAATTAATTATTAATTTTGGTATTTTATTTCGGCCCTTTGACCGTAGAACGTATTTATTTGGTGTCGATTAGTCCTGTAAGATAAAAACGAACCTTTGGGTTTGGTGTCGAAAAATGTCATGAAATTTTAGTCACTACCTGCTTGGTGTCGAAATGTCTTCCGCCCCATTTTAAAATAGCTTAAACCATTAGCTGAAAAAAGGTACTCTGGTCCAATATCGATAAAGTGAAGCGTTTTAGATAAAAATACCATTTTGATTAAATAGAGTGGTAATAAATAATTTTGTTTGTCGGTTTGCCATATGCTTCCTCTTCTCTAGCTTGAATTATATCCAAGATTATGGGACCCTCCACAATGCTGCACCATTATTTTTTAGTTTCATGAAAATAATGGTGCAATGGTGTAAAAAAATCTTGTTTTTATAAGTTTTTTGGTACCGTTTGCAACAGAATAGCCTAATGTTTTTATACTTTATCCACGAACCATATGCAAAATATGTAAACAGTGATCAACGCGATTTTTATACGTCTTTGATAGTATACTGGCATTTTTTGAATAGAACACCCTGTATATTCCATTACCATTAAAAAGATATTTTAAAGAGCTTACGGAAAATACCACATTTTATATGTCTATATCTCTTATATTTTTGGAAATATCGCCATTCAAATATTAAAAAATAGTAGATATACTGTCTGTTTTATCTTCGACACTAAACTTGTGTGTGTTATAGCTTGGAGCTGAAGGGATAATGAAAATTTAACATAATTTTTAGATTTGGATGGCCATATTTCTAAAACTATAGGAGATAGATATATAAAATGTGGTATTTTCTTAAAGCTGTTTAAAAAACCTATATGGTATTGCAATATGCAGGGTGTTCTATTTAAAAAATGCCAGTTTACTATCAAATTCCCGAGGATGGCCATATTTTCGAAACTATTAAAAATTGGATATAACACATAAGGACTTTTTTAATAATCTTTGATAGATCTTTTTTATTTTAATATAATATAAAGGGTGTTTCATTTAAAAAAGTATATTTTTTGCAATAAATCGAACACCCTATGTTCAATTGTTTTTTGTTGGCAGCACGTTAATTAGCAGAAAAAATGCTACTACTTTGCTAAGTTACCCGACTTCGTATCTCCAATAATAAAGAAGTTAGCAATAGTGCCGGCCTAAAAATGATTACCCTGTATAAACAAACTGATCGATAGATGCACTACTTATGATTAAACACAATAAGATGCCTAATGCTTTATTTAAAAGTGGGTTACACCTATATGGTAATAGTAGATTTCCACACAAAAAAATCACTATAAAAAATTAATCTTTTAAAATATTACTTAACAATATCAATATAATCAACCCTCAGTCCTTTTAAGGGCATGTAAACAATATTGTTTACCTTCTAAATCCTAAAAGCAATATAATTTTGTAAATAGCCTTGTCTTTTGTCCTATACATTACAGATAATTAAAATTAAGCTTGCAACATTGTTAAAAAGCCCTCATCGGCATAATTTTGAACTAGTATTAGAATTCATGACAATTAATAGTTAAGCTTTTCTTGTTGTTGTGGCAGTTAATATCGTGTTTTTAATCCCTGTCTTAAAACATTTTTTTATATAAAATATTTATAATATAATTGATGCTATTCATGCTATTTATTTGTGATTTTATTTCAAGGTTTTTTGACCCTTATTTTAGTAAAAGTATATTAAATGAAATATTAAACAGTATGTTGAATCACAAAGTTGTTCCAAATGATCGTTAAATAACAGAAATGTTTTAAATGTCAAGATGTGGGCGGAAAATTTGTATTAATAGGTGTAAATATTCGGCCAAAGAAAAAAGATACATTAAGGGTGTTACCAGTGGCGTAGCGTGCCTTGAAGGGACCTCAAAAATTTTTGAAGACCAAAAAAAGGTCCCCACTTTCCCCTTGGAGGGCCCAAAAAAATTGATCCCCACTTTCGGAAAACATTGTTTTTTATTTTAGCATTGCTTTTTTCGCTCCTATCAAAAAAAACTCACTTTCCTAATTAAACCGACAATTTTACAGTTTTCTACCACTATTTTTTTCTTACACACATTTGGGGACTCCTATAGCCCGGGGGATTACAAAGGTGTTACCAGTAATTTTGGTATGGTAATAATACATTATATTACCACAAGGCCAGACAGTACCGCGATCTCCCTGGAAAAGTCTAAGGTCATCCCTCTAAGGCTCTAGGATATCCAATGGCCCTCCAAGTGGGAGTTTTATAGACCACCATAGGCCAGCCTTTTGGGATATCCTTAGAAATTTCTTTAGGAACCGTTGTAGGCTATCAGGTTTCTTTCCAACAGGTTTGCCAGTAGATTCCCTCCTATAGAGATTCTTCAGTAACCCAAAATTTCTTTTCTACAGACATCCTTAGGTGATCTACGATTGGATATTCCACATAACGATAACTTAAATATCGCGTTGGGATATCCTTGACAGGCTACAAATGGGAGATCCTATGTTGCGGGATACATATGGATGCCCAGTGACTTCCCAACCAGGAGTTCCGGTGGATTTCCTCCTAAAGAGATTCTTAGGTTATCCAATATTGGATATCGCATTTAAGGATGACTTATAAATCGCCTAGGGATATTCACTGCAGGATATCTTAAAGTTAGGACATTAGGATCCATTTAGGATATCCTATGGCTGTCTGGTACTATGTGTGCGAGATCGATAACATAGGAAGTATTGTTCTTTTTCCGCTCTATTCTGTAACCAAATCAACACGGCGACAATTTACCTGAAGCTGAAAATTTAATTGCAACGACGGAGTTCATCTCTGCAAGGCGTCATCCAAAGTATTCTTTACAAGTAGATCTTATTATGGAAGCACTGGCACTGGACAAAATTAGAGGTGGTAATATTTTTTGCTAGGGACTTCGTCATTTTCACCAAAAAATGTCTGTTTTTGTTTGGGGGTCAGGAATTTGCTCCACTTTTAAAATAAGTAAGACATTTTAAATTTACCATCGTCAACAGCCGTAACTAAAAAAACCTTTAGTACTACTTATGGATGTATTCATTGGCCAAGAAGAAACAGACCTCGAAACAGACTTACCGTGGAAAGGGAAATCTAACTTATATTGCCCATAATTATAATTTAGTAAATGAAGAAGATCATTGAAGAATATTAAAAGCTACAGAAGAAAAATAGAATAAAAAGATATCAGTTTTGGAAGTTATAGACTTGATTCAATTAACGAAAAAGGGTAGAATCAGGATAATTTACCATTTACCAATATCTACTTTATTACATAGTTTATTCTAATTCTGACTAGTTAAAAAACGTTCTTGTTGTTTGTCGTAATGTTTTAAAGTTTTGAAATTTAAAAAAACAACTTGTATTACTTAAAAACTTGCTTTTTTATAAATTACCAATGGGCGCATTCAGGTGGTCTCAGCCGCTTTGCCGCTGAGTATTACAAGTGCCAGAATTGTCAAATTAAAGCAATAGAAATACTTGATTATGGCAATTTTGACACCTGTGATACTCAGCCGCGAAGCGGCTGGGACAGCCTGAATGCACCCAATGTTACCGTAATATTACTTGTAATATTACCGATTTTTAATTTACCGGTAATTTTACATCCCTAGTCAATGCTATATTTAATTTAAAAAATGTAAATAACTGAAAGTGGTCGGACACTAGTTATAAATTATTCAGTAGCTTTAAAATAATATTCAGCAAGATCCCCTATCCATTTAATTATTTCCCAATATCGCGACTAGCTATCACATTAACATTTAAATTTGTCATTGAAATGTCAAAAAATGCTTATATTTGGTGTATTTCTTTTTAACTTGTAGAAACGTTCTTGGGAACCGCTCAAAACCGTTTTAAAAGGAACACCAAAAAAAGTGGGATTTGACCGTTAACATGACATGTATAACATTTGACAGATTTGTAGTTCTTTGTTTGGTTTGTTTTTCGGCCGTGTTTCCACGGGCCACTTTTGAAGTTGATATGGACCACAAAAAGTGTTTCCATAGTAGCCAATCCGACCACAAAAATTTTAGCATTTGCTGTATTCCTTTTATGCTCCAGAACCGCCCAGAACGACACCATAAGTGTTCCTTTTACAATTTTTTGACATTTTTTCATGTTGTAGAACCGTTTTTGACATTATTGACAGTTCAGAGAACGGTTCAGAACGCTTCTACAAGGTAAAAGGAATACACTAATTGTTGGAAAACGAAACTTCAAGCTGGCGGCAGTAGACCAACCACTTTTTGTGGCCCTTATCAACTTCAAAAGTGGCTCGTGGAAACACGGCCTTAGTAATGCGTGGTTTATTAATTAACCACAATAAATTATTACAGGTATTTTTCTAATACTTAGCCAATACAAGTATATTTACTATTTGCCCTTTAGCAGATGTCATTAGTGTCAGAAAACTTTGTACCCCTTCTGCAATGATGGTGCATGAGAGGCAAGCGGAAAGGTAATAGAACGGTTCTGCAGAACCACTCCATTATAAAAGGAACACTTACTCTCGTTTCACACTAAGCCGGTTTTGCCGAAAAGAGTGATACAAAATTATTCGAAGCCTTTGAGTTTGCCGACTTTCCGAGTTCTCTACGTGTGAAAGGTCTAACAAGGCACCATACACTTCGATAGCGTTGGTCCGTTGCCCGCATTCCCGGCTTCCGCTAATGTGAAAAGGAAGTTACATTGTCGTTCCGGGCGGTTCTAAAGCATAAAAAGCTGTACAGCATAGTATCGTTCCAAATTTATTCAAAATATACGTACTCAAAGGTATACTTTAGGTCCTGACTGGATAATAACTTTTTCTGCAATTTGTCCCTTTTTAAAGAAAGCGCATGCCTATTTTTGTTTTATTTTATTTTTTTATTTTGTTAGAAACCTATAAATTAGACGGTGAATAGGATTTTCAACGTACTACATTGTTCTAAAACGAAATAACAAGATGTGTTTAAAATAACTTCGTTACGAATTTTTAGTGCGATTTAGGATTGAGTTATATTGGGCGTTATTAATGGCGACAATAACTTTCCGTTTTTGACGTCGGGATAATTGTGCCAAAAACTGTTAAAGTGGTCTGCAAAAATATTATTTAACGTTTAATTTTGGCCGTAAGGTCAATATAAATTTTGTTATTAGTTCCTAGATATTGCGCCAGCAACTTATACCTTTAAACATTTATTTAGTTGGATTTTAAATCGTTAACACTTAAAATCAACGTAGAATAACTTTTGAAGAAGTGAATTTATTAATAAACGTTCGGAGACCTTTTTTGTAGCGCATCGAATTTTTAAAATATGTATTGGATATATAAATCCAAATTAAAAAACAACATTTAAAAAATAGTTTAATGTTCACAGTTACATTGAAACGGCTTATTTGACGACATTTTACAATGAGATCTTTTTGTAGGGAATTTAATTTTCTTTAAGAATGTGTGGATACAAGTTTATGACAATGTTGTAAATTAAAGTAACATCATTTTTACTATATTCCCCTTCTGTTTGCACAAAATTCTTGATATAACCCTAAATTGGTACATAATATTTTATAAACACCATTTAAATTCCTGTTTTTTATTTATTTTACACTTTTTTCCATTACCAAGTTAACTACTAAAAATATTTTCCTCTCTAGTAAACGCCGCCAGCCAGGCATACACTAAAGGTACTTGCACATGTACACTTATGTGTGCGCAACTTTTATATAGAGAATACTAAATAAACGTTATGTTTATTACCAGCATCGTGCTTAGTGTAAACATAAAGTTTATTTATTATACCGCTAGAAAAGTTGCGCCACATAATTGTACATGTGCGATACCTATGTATTCCTCTAAAATTTTATGGCTGCCTTGATCTAAAGTGAGTCATTTTAAATTTATATACAGGGTGTAATTTAATTGAGTGCTAAAATACAGGGTATGATTTAGCTTATTTTAGAAAGAAAAGTTTTATGAACATATGTCCCAAACATCCTAACTTTGGAGATACAGGGTGTTAAAATTTTCAAAAACCAATAAATTTCGAAAATACACATTTTAGTATAAACTGTTATACTGAATACAAACCGTATTTTAATAAGTATTTGTTAGTTTTGTTACATAATTGCTAATTAAAAATTATAAAACCTAATTTTAAAAGAAAAAATCTCGCAATGCTTTTTAATGGTCTAAAAAAATGCAATTAAGTGAATTTTATTTTTTTCTCTTAAAAAACTAAACAAGATACGGAAAAAAGTTAAGAGGACATAAGAGCAGTATTTTTTATTTGGTTAATCTAAAGAAAGCACAAAAATTTTACACATTACACCGTTTTTGTTGAAAACATTCCTTCAGTTGCAGCTCGAGACGTACTGGACTTATTAAATGTAATTAAATTAGTGATAAACTACCCACTTATTGTCAATAATAATGTTGCCAAATTAAAACAAAATTGGGTAAAGAATAGAGAGGAGGAGGTTTAGGACATATGCTTATATGAACTTTTCTTCCTAAAATAAGCTAAGAAATCATACCCTGTATTTTTACGCCATCAAATAAATTACACCCTGTATAAAAGGTGTAAAATTAATTTAAAAAAGAACATGTTTTTAAAAGGTTCTTTAATGTTAGATCAAGTATTGTGTGCCAATTAAGTGGTAAATCAAGAATTTCTTACAAAAGAAGGGGGAATATGGTGAAAAAAAATTAAATTTTGATTATTGATATTTCGAAAACGAAGGGTTTTCGACACTAAAAATTCTTTCAGATTCGTGATAAGCGCCCCAAAAAACCCCCGTCTTCCAAAATTGGTTAAAATCGGAATTACTCTCACTTTCGAGACAATTACACTTTTTTAGTCAAAAGTTTGGCCTTTCCTTTAGGTCATAATAATTTTGTATTCGAAGATTAAGGGGTCAAAAGAATTAGAAGAGGAGTGTGGATTGTTTGCAAACGAGCAAAAAAAAATCTTTAGGGATCGAGGAAAAGAGGACTTCATTTTTGATGAAATTGCAAAAACGGTCCAAAAACCAAAACCATATTTTTGCGTGACATTATTTCCAATAATTTCAAATCAATTTATTTATACGTCACAATTATTTTGTGTAATGACGTCACAAATGTCACTCATTAAAAGTATTTCAAAACCTTCACAGGAGAACGAAAGGATTGACAGTTTAAATGTTAAAGGTGCCCTTACGGTGGTTTTTAGTTATAAGGCTGTTTTAAAGTTTGAAGAATTTCTTGCATGAAAGTTTTCTTGCTGCAATTTTTCGATCAGCACTTTGCAGCAATTTTTAAAAAGTAAAAAATGCACGTGCGCAGATCGAAAAATTGCAGCAAAAAAATTGCATGCAAAAAACTTTCAAACTGTAAAAACAGCTTTAGAATAAAATGAAAATATGGAAGAATCTTATGTAACAGTGTAGTAGCCATAATTCAATTACTAAATTTTAAAAATAAAGTAGGTTAATTCCTGTTGTAAACGAATTTAAATTGTAGGGACGACATAAAATGAAATACTTGAGGAAATACTTTTAAAAGCAACTTTCGCAACTTTATAAACATTAACATTATACTGACGAAATGTGGTTTAAAATTATTTTAAAATCTTTTACGGCGAAAATATGGTTCAAAATTAATATGGATATTTAAATTTTTGAAGGTATCAATTTTATTTTATAAATGGTTTTCTACTATTTTGTTTTAAATCGAATATTTTTCTAAAATTTGGGGATACATACTGATTTTGGACACTTTCTTTTCAGTGTTTAATTAATTATTAAGTAAGCAAACTTAAAGAACCAAGGGGTGAATAGGAAAGCTTGGCGGGGTAAAATAGTTAAAACTGAGGTGTTGCCGTAATTATGTAAACAAATTATGGACTGAGAGCTAACTTTTCTATTTTTTAGTAATAAAGTCTCTATCATGACCCACTATGTGAAATTTAGTTTGAAAATAAAAAAAGAAACATTAATTTGGAGTCTCTAAAAGCATAAAATAACTATTAATTATTATACCGGGTGCCCACGAAATTACCAGCTATAGCCTGCTATTTTCTTAAGCAGTGTTACACGATCTTGAAATTTTGGTCGTATGTATGTTTGGATAGGATGCTAATTTTCGATGTTTCAGATTTTATGTGGCACATCCGGCTTAACCGATCTCATCTTTGCAATTTTAAATGAAATACTCCATATATGTTTCTTAAAATCACCTTTACAGGCACTTCCATAAAATACATGTACCATGTTATAACCTATCTTAATTAGTTTTTGAGAAAATGGCTTTTGAGAATGGCGTGTTAACCGCAATTTTTATCGATATCTAATAAACCTTATATTCTGTCACCGTAAAAATATAAGTGCCACAGAAATTGACTTTTGGCAGTAAAGAACTTCAGTTGTTTAAATGAAAACCACTACCGTATACCTTAAATTTAAACTTAACACTAATTACTCAATTTTTTTGGTTAATTAAATCCTAAATCTCTAAACCTAACAGTTTTTAATTTATTAAGAATGAAACGTTAAAAATTATATTTTCTTCTCTATTTTCAAGGCAGCCTAGCGTTTTACTATTAATATCTTAAAAACTATTAGGTTTAGAGATAGGACACAATTAACAAAAAATATTAAGAAATAAGTGTTAAGCTTAAATTTAAGGTTTAAGGTAGTGGTTTCAATATGAATTATTGAAGTTTATTGCCTAAAGCCAATTTCTGTCGCAAATCGGAATTTTTTTTACGGTGCTAGGATATAACGTTCAATAAATATGTGTAAAAATCGCATAAACCCTTTTTTATCATCTTTTGTGTTTTACCAAATCGATAAAAATGGCGGGTAACATTACCTTTTTGAACGCAATTTTTTAAAGAATAATTAAGATATGTATAACATGTGGTTTCTTAGAATGGTCTGTAAAATTGTTTGTTAGAAAAATATATAGGATGTTCCATTTAAAATAGCAAAGTTGAGAGCACTTCCGGTTAAACCGGATGTGCCTCATACAATTTTAAGCATCAAAAATCTGCATCCTATCGAACCATACGTCCGACCAAAATTTCAAAATCGTGTTACACCTCTTAAGAAAAGAGCAGGCTTTTAGTAATTTCGTTGGGCACCCGGTATATTTTAAAATTTTCCATCCGCTATAATTAAATAATAAAAAATATACATGGTGTTCCATAAGAAAAATCATATGTTTGGTTCATATCTCAAAACATATAAAATTAAAAAAATACATATACCTACCTCACTGGATTGTACGTAAAAATATCTACTAGTATCAGTTTTTAGTTTTGTTGAAAGTCAGAAGACATTTGAAATACTAGGGGTTGCCCCAAAAGGAATTTTGCTGTGTATGTCAATTACAAATAAGGCCATGAAAAAGCTGATAGTGCCATTTTTCGTTTCATAGAAAAGTCGGAACCGTTTGAAAAAACCGCAAGTCTTTATCTCTGCAATTGCATCGAAATCCGAACACCCCGTAAAAAGTTAAGTACTACTTAGTTTTAATTGTTTTTAAATGTTTTTATTGATTTTTGCATTAGTGCCGATGACTAGATTTATTACATTTTAATCCCATCTAAAAAAATAACTATTTTTATGAACACAAGCTTCCCTTTTATTAACTTAGGCCTTGAAACACACAAACTAACATAATAAAATACAACAACGCTATTTCGCGATTTACTAGCAACAGTTAAAAAGCCCATTTAATTTTTTTAAATAGCATTTGTAACATTCTAAAAACAAAAGCTTTACTATGTAGACGACCTTGCATTTTAGTGTTTTGTTTTTCCGCACCAGAAAATTCCAAATAAATTTCATTCTGCAATTTACCTTTGTAAATCCTATGGGATACGATCTCATTGAAACGCGTAAAACTCCGATATAACCCTTGGAATCAGAGGTGGCGCATCTATGTTCTGATTTGTGTTGTGATGTTCCACCGAAAATTGCCGCGATATATTTCTCGAAAAGTATGCTTTGGAAAATTTTAAAACTTGGGCAACATGATAAAGTTTGTGAAGGACATACAACCAATGATCTGAAAAATAAAACGGATAGCTAATAGAAAATGTTCACCATATATTTTCAATAGACCTGCGCACGAATTTTTGACCCCCACACTGGGAGAGTTGCTGTCTACCTTTGCACATGCGCAGTTCTCATAAAAGTAAGTGTTTTTTAAATAAAATCCAATATATTGTTGGCAACATTGACTAAATTTGCAGTATTTTAATAAATATAGTGGTTGCAACACTGAAAATGTTTACTTAAGCAGCGACAGGGCCAGACTCATCATAATATAAATAATAATTTGGGATTTCCCGATCGTAAAATCCAGGTAAAATAAACGCCGTCGGCCGCCCAAAGCCAACCTCTCATCTACGGTCGACCGTTATTAGTCATTTGGTATTCGTCCTTTCATTTGTGCTTAGTGAGTCTTCGTGTTTTTCACTGGTGTTTTTAACTTTCGTGTATTTTGGTTTTGTTAAACCAGAACTAAATAATGAGTTATTGTATAGTGTTGTTTTGCAGAAATTGGAAGGGTTTTCTTGTGGTTTTGATTACAAATATGAGGTCAGTTTGGCCCTGACCCCAAAAATTTTCAGCATAAAATTTACTAAGATCACGAACATTTGCAAAAACGACTAAAGGCAAAAAGTGAAAACTTGGTCAAGTCAAATGAGGGGACCGCGTTTACAAATGGCACAACACGCCAAGTTTAACTGAACGAAAACTGCTACGGCAGCGGGAGTGAAAGAACAGTTTATAAATTGAGATTTATTCCTCAAACTAGTTACACCAAAACTAATTGGTTTTATGATAAAATAAACCAACTACCATTCATTTAGTTTTGTTAGTTGTGTCAAAGTAGTTTTAGGAAGAAAAATAATACCGCACAAAATATCGTGCAGTTTTGAGGTTACGTCAAAGAGGGTCCAGCAAAAACGGAATTCCAATTGAGATTAGACTTTAAAGCACTCTCGTATACTAAATTATACAAGACGAAAAACAGTACCCAATATCTAAACCGGTTTAATTTATAGGGACTTCTATGGAAGACGAGTACGAACTTAAAATAAAATATTTAAATATGTACATATATATCCTAGAGACAAAATTAGGTTATTGTCTAGAAAGTTGCGGCAACTCCGATTTTGACGAAATTTGGTATACGGTGGTTTTTGGGGCGCTGATCACGAATCTAAAAGATTTTTTTTTCGGAAACGTTTCGACCTTAAGATATTCGTCATCAAGGTCAAACTATTCTTATTTTTACTATATATATATATATCACCTTTTTTGCACTAAATTACTGATATAACACTAAATTAGTACACAATATTTTATTTAACTATAAAAATCCTTTTTAAAATATGTTTTTTTAAATTGGTTTTAAGCCTTTTTTTATTAATATAAAAAGTTGGCTTTAAATCAAGTCGCCATGTCCGACACCATTATACACATAGGTGTATGCGGGTGTATGCATGGTTGCAGCGTTTTAGGGTAAAATATTTGGAATTTAATAAAAAATTTGTAGAAATAACTAAAAAAGGTTTTTTTAAAGACGTTTATATAATATTGTGTGCCAATTTAGTGTTATATCAAGAATATTGTTCAAAAAAAGGCGGAATATAGTGAAACTAAGAATTGAATTTCAACTTTGATGATGAATATCTCGAGAACGAAACGTTTCCAAAAAAAACTTTCAGATTCGTGATTAGCGTCCCAAAAACCCCCAAATTTCCAAACCCGATCCTGTTGTTGGTTTTCCGCTAGCATGTAACTTTTACTGCGCATGCCCATAAGGGGACTGCGCAGTGCCCAAGTAGGGGTTATTGTCATTTTTGCTGTATTCATCCATATTTATTTTTCAGATCAGTGCATACAACTAAAATATTTTGACCGCTCTACCACTTCCGGTTATACCAAAGCTTAATGTCAACTTCCTTATTTTAAATGGAACACTCTATATAATATTTATTTTTTTATTCTAAATAAAATTTTAAACATTATTTATGTTATGTTCTATACCTAAGTCCAACAGTTTTTGACTTATTTTAAATTTTATGTCAAAATGACGTTTGCAAGCCATTGCATAACCATCAATTTCTTCTAAACAAAAGCCTTTAGTACGAGTTGGGGTTGGGGTCCTCGTAGAGAACTGCCCCGTACCTACCCGTACTTAAATGCATTGTTAGAATAGATAAATATTAAATCGTTGCCTAATAGGATAAGGTAATAACAGATAGCGGTTTCCATTTACAAAAAATTGATTTTAAGGTTTTTGTCGTTATAATTTTTAACGATTATTTTTGACCACTCTGTTTATTAATTGTGAAATAATCGATACAATCTTCTAAATGAAGTTCTTTCTTTACAAGAACCCAACCCCAACTCATATTAAAGGCTTTTGTTTAGTAGAAATTGATGGTTATGTAATGGCTTGCAAACGTCATTTTTGACATAAAATTTAAAATAAGGCATAAACGGTTGGACTTAGGTATAGAACATTATACATAAATTATGTTTGGAATTACGCAGAATCTAAAAATAAATAATATATAGGGTGTTCCATTTAAAATAAGGAAGTTGACATTAACTTCCGATATATCCGAAAGTGATAGAGCTGTCAAAATATTTTAGTTGTATGTGTCTCACTGACTTTATAATGTTATCAAATTTTCAAAATTTTTCAAACCGTACTTTTCGAGAAATTGATCGCGGCAGTTTCCGGTGGGACACCCTGTAGTAGGGGAGCCCACGATTCTAAATAGGGATTTACTCGATCGTCATAGAGACCTATTGGGTTGCAAAGCTTAGATGATAAGAAGAAAAAAATGTTTTATAATGTATATCTTTTCATGCGTGGGGGAAGCGGCTATAGGTTTTTAAATATGTCAAAAAAATACTGTTATTATTTCGGCTTGTGAAAATCGTTCAGTTTGCATCAGGGTTATGTATTTTTCGTTATCCTTGAATTATTTTCTTCAAAATAAAAAAAATTGTCACGGCCGAAAATTTAAAAATGACGTTTTTTGCAACTTTGTAGCTCTTCATTTTCTTTACGTCACTCTCAAATTGTCAGATTAGCGGAATATACACTGTTTAACATGTAGTAATTGACTTACCCACCCTTAATCTGATGCGCTCAAATTTTTTTATGGATATATTTTTGTTTTTTACGGCCCTGTATACGGGGCTTATATTTAATGAAAGCTCTGAACCGGGTACAAGGTACCCTTCGGTATATTAATCCGCCGCACTGTAGTAAATCCCGAAATCCCCTCTTGGGCTTCCCTACTATTACAAAATTTACCCTTTAAAATGTATACGTAATAGACATAATACACAGGGGAGCAAAAAATAGGTTACTCCAAATCTGTATTTTTGTTTTTGGTATTTTTCTTTCCTTTTATACTTGAAAATTTATTCTTTTTCTTCTCCAACGTTAAAAAGCTTTTCCATAAGGATTAAACGGGGTCCTTTATACTATTATGTATGTATGTACTATTTGTACAAAAAGTAAGTACACACAAGTCAGTGACGTACATAGCAGTAGTACTCATACCAACAGCTCAGAATTCACCTATTATCTTTTTTTTTTGTCAAAAATCTTATGGCTAGGGGGCACCACACGGCACTGGGTACCAATATTTTTGTATAGGTCAACATATTTCCCGTTGATTGACTTATTAAATTTTGTGGTTTAAGAAAAATTAAAAGGTAATTTGTAAATTTTTGTGCATCGAATATTAACATATTTAACATCAATAACGCCTCTATTATCAAAATAAAAAAAATAGTTTAAGGTTACTCCAAAATTAATCTCCTACAAAGTGCCTGAGAAGTATTTTTTATTTAAAAATTTAAAGCCAGGACCTATAAATATTACTTTTATTTAAAAAAGATGAGTTTTTTTCAAGTATATTGACCCAAATTATAAAATTAGATATCTTACGTATCTTCTAATTATAAAATATATGAGTATTTTTATAATACTCCGACTTTTGTTATTTAAACAAAAATGTATATTTATTGTGACATTTGATAGATTAACGTGACCTACATATAAAATTAAAAAAATAGAAAATTATTGTTTTTTCAACAACGCCAATTTTAGGGCTGGGCAACAGTTAGCGGTGGGCTTAACAGTGATTTTTTGATATCGGTGATCGCTGCTACTGCTATCTAAAAGTAGCTGCTACTGAAAACTGTGATATATTCACTCTTTACGAAAACATGCTAAATTTTCATAAATAAAGTCATAGTTAACCTTGTTAAAATTGAATGAAAAAAATATATCATTTTTAAATACATTCTGCCATTTAATATACATATAATTTAATTACTGATTTGCATTAGCATATAAGTAAATGTATATATAAAAAAACGGACACTACACAAAGTATATCAAATATCTTAATTTTTTTATAAACATTTATAGCTTTGATCATATTTTTGGGCAACCCATTCGCGATAGAATTATTTACAAATCAAATTGATAAAAAAATTGTTTTCATCCTGTAAGCAAGCCAATTCGCATCCCGTTTTACTAACGTAAACATGCATAATCACCATAAACATAAATGAAAGAGGTTAGAATCACTGAATCGCAATCACAATCACCGTCCGCGATCGCAGTCGCCGTTTAACGTTGTGGTTACGGGCAGCGCCACCTCTGCGAACTGCGAATATTAAAGAGTGATTTTTTCACTGCGATCGCCAGGCGCAAGTAGCAGCTACCAATAATCACCATAAACATAAATGAAAGAGGTTAGAATCACTGAATCGCAATCACAATCACCGTCCGCGATCGCAGTCGCCGTTTAACGTTGTGGTTACGGGCAGCGCCACCTCTGCGAACTGCGAATATTAAAGAGTGATTTTTCACTGCGATCGCCAGGCGCAAGTAGCAGCTACCAATAATCACCATAAACATAAATGAAAGAGGTTAGAATCACACAATCACCGTCCGCGATCGCAGTCGCCGTTTAACGTTGTGGTTACGGGCAGCGCCACCTCTGCGAACTGCGAATATTAAAGAGTGATTTTTTCACTGCGATCGTCGGGCGCAAGTAGCAGCTACCAAAATTATTTGTTGATAACCGGTGATTGGTAGCAGCGACTGCGATCGCAGTCACACCTCTAGCAACAGTAGCGTAGCTCGGCGTAGGCGGTATAGGTCGCTTGGAGGGTCCTCGCGGCGGCATGGAAAAGGTATGAAATGTTAGACACGGACATAACATAATAATGAAGAGAATTTAGGGGGGTGAGGAGCTTTTTTTCTCTTCAACTTTGTCATCTATCGTCATAAAAGGGGCCTTACAGGAACACGTTTGCCTACGCCAATAGTTGATGTGTAGAAAATTAGAAAATTACATTGAAAATTACACTCACCCATTTTTCTACTTGACAATTATCGCTTGATTACAGTGAAAATTGCACTGTCATGTTTTTAATTGTTAAATTTGACAAGCACATTCTAACAACAGCTTTGTTTATTTAATATATCAGTTTGGCATTTCACACATTTTTGATAATTTAACTTTCTTCGAGTAATATTTTCCCTAAATTACACTCCTAAATCAAAATAATCAGATAATTTAGCTTTCAAGTGTATTTCCTACTCGCTACTTCGTTCATTTTCACATTTTGACGAAATAGCCTCCTTCGGAGTCGGACTCTTGCCAAAATATGAAAATGAACTCAATTAGTTTTAAAGCAATACGCTTTCAAGCAAAATTATTGATAATTTTGATGCACTTGTGTAATTACCCCCGAAAAAAGTGTGTATTCAAAAGTGAGGACCTTTTTTGTCCTCTTTTACACTTTAAGCTTACGCTACGCTACTGCTGGGCAATGTTTAAAGTGTATCGATTTCTTTAAACAACACACGTGATTGTAAAATTCGCAATGAGAAATCATTTAAGTCTTTTGCAAAGTAGACAGGGCCAAAAAAAAGAATATTTATTTCAATAAATATATCATTTATTTTATATCATATCAGCTATTTTTAAAGGTATATCGGCCAGTAATGCAATAACAAAACAAGCACTATTAGTCATCCAAACCGAAATTTTTACATGCCAGAATTCGCGTTAGACTGTCTCCTTTCCACGCATTGCCTTTTGGACATATTTAACTGGCTGATTCTGTACATTAGATTAGGTTAAAAAAACAAACAATTTTTTTTCTAACGGTACTGTAAAAATATTATTCATGACAACGAAAGAAAATATCCTCAAATTTTCAGTCCTTAATATTAACATGAAGAGGTGCATTATTAAATTATTTATTTTTCAACATTTGTTGCATTTTTTTATAATTACAAAATCTTGGAATCAGTCAATCTTAAACCTTTGACCCATTCATATTCTTGAAGGAAATTAACTACAAAAAAAGCTCTCTTAGTAAATTTCCGTAGAACGAGCCGTTTTCTTGTAATCGCGCCTGAAACATCAATTAATTTTTTAAATTTTGTCACATAGATTATAGATTTTTTAACTGCCCTAAATATCAATATCTTTTTTAAAACAAAATAATTATTTTTAAAGAAAATTTCATGCTTTACAAAAAGGTCTCTTAAGATAACATTTTCGATAAATTTATTTATTTCAAAGTTATTCAATATTGAAATTAAAATGATATAAAGTTCCTTTAAAAATATGTATTGGTAAAAATTTTCAGATCAACGGTTTGCCAGTTTTGTATAAAAAAAATATTGTTAAAAAACCATTAGTTGCGATGATACCTCTTAATATTAATATTAAGGACTTTAACTTCCTACAAAAAGCTATCTTCGTAAATGTATTGTCGTAAAATAGGCCTTTTCCATGTAAGCGACTTTAGAACATTGAACTATTTTTTCATTTTTATTTTTGAGTTAGGATTTTTGTTAATACTCAAATTTTATTAATATTTAAATAAATCGAATACATATTTTTAAAGGAAATCAGATGCGCTACAAAAATGTTATTCAACATTTTTCAATAAATTCACCTTTTCAAAAGTTATTCGACCCTAAAGTTGAATTCAAAAGTATTTTTTTTTTCGTAGGATAACTTTCAAAGGAGTGAATTTATTAAAAAATGTTAAGGAATTTTTTTGTAGCACGCCAAAATTCCTTTAAATCTATGTATGGGATTTATTTCAATATTGATATTGGTAGTAGTAACAAAAATCTCTCACTCAACTCAAAAAACAGAATTTAAAAAACAAGTTTAATGTTCAAAACACGATTACATGGAAACGGCTTTTTGACGACAATTACGAAGAGGGATTTTTGTAGCAAATTTAAATGTCTTTAGTAATATGTATTGGTAATGTTTTTTTAAATCAATGGTTTGCAAGATTTGCATTAAAAAAATGTTTTCAAACAATTGTTAGTCGCCATGATACCTCTTAATATTAATATTTAAAGCTCTAACTTTCACATTTTTTTTAATCATCATGAATTATATTTTCACAGTATCGTTTGAAAAAAATCGTTTTTTTTTGGCCCAGTTTATTGTATAGTCTTTATCGCATTGTACCTACCCATTTTGTTTTATATTTGTTGACAAGTGCTATTAAAAAAACGCATGCGCTTGATTGATAGTAATAGTAGCCGAATTCAATAATATAAATAGAAAGTGGTTTTATTAATTCTGAGAAGTTCTTCTCTTCTGCCAAAATTTAAGATAAAAATAGTGATTTTGGGCCAAAAATAAATTTAAAAACCTAAAAAAATCACGATCCGGAGCGTGTTTAGAACAATAAACCAAAAAAAGTGGATCATAGATGTTTAAATTAATTTATCAATCACATTTGTTTCATCAGTTTAAACGAATCCATTTCTAAATATTTACTTAAAAAATAATTAGGTTTGGCAAAATTGGGTAAGTTTAATTTTTGAGCTGTACTGGCAAAGAGTCGGTAATAACTATTTTATAAACCAGAGTAGTTAGCGCGTTAAGGGTTGAAATCATTAACTCAAACAGCTCGCGTGCGCAAAGTAGTCACCTTCCGCACCAATTTGGGTGCGACAAATTTGAACATTTCCAGGGGTTCATTAGAGAATTAACTAGCTACAAAAAGTGGTTTAGGGTAAATCAACTGACAAAAATGTCTATGTTTTAAAATTTTCATATTTTAGGTACTTTTTTTGTAAAATTTATTTATTTTAAATAATTACTTTATTAATTAAAATCTGCCATAAGCAGAGCACTTAAAACAGTTTCAACGATAAATCTAGAAAAATCCACATTAGGTACGTCTCATGTAGGGTAGGGCGGGGCTAGTTGAGCAATTTTTCACTTGATCGGTTATAGCTCCTCAAAAATAAGTCTTAATGGCTTATAATGCATACTGATGAATTAGCAATTTATTCCTTATTAATAGTGTCCATAGTAATTACTTTCTAATAAGTCAAATTTCGGGCGTTAGTTGGGCAACTGTAGCTCAACTAACCCCAACCTGAAATTTTAAAGGAAAAGTAAAATTATTAGAAAACCGGTTAGAATTATATCCAAAATCTTTATACATAATTAAACTGCAATAAATTTACTTAAGATTAACACTTACCTGATTGGGAACGGAATACATTTTACCATTACAGATAAAATTGTCTGGCTTGAAATTATTTTACTTTTTAATCACAAAATAAACAATGCGCACGGATACTTTTCTCGATCGCCGCGTCACCACTAGTAGTGGCACAATGAGTTCCCTCGCGCAACCCCTTCTTTATGCTATTTGATGCTTTCGCGTCCGGTCGATAGTTTTTTGAGATATTTTGATTGCCCAACTTACCTCTATGCTCAACTAGCTCCCGCCCTACCCTACAGGATTTTCATTTATATTTTGCCACCCACTTTTAACTAACTTACATTTTAACTAACCAGAACTAACCAAGAAGGATTGAAAAAGTCCTGTATAAATGTTTCCGTATTTTTTTTATTAATTATCTATTAAGCATAAAAATTAACAAATGAATATCAGAAAAGTTTACCCCTTAATCTTTCTTAATTTTTTGATGTATAATTTGTTATTTTTTTATTCTCAAAAGATAATAGATGAAAAAGTATGAAACTTTGATACAGGACGTTTTTTTATACTTTTTGCTTATAGTTAAAATTGTGTGGCATAATATAAATGAAAACCCTGTATACACATAATTTAAACCCACAATACCAGGATCACAAGGCAGAGTCACTACCAGCAGAGCTAACTAATTGATCAATAATTATTAAGCCATATTATTATATCCCAACGAACAACAATTCTGTTATAGAAGGGACTGATTTTCCAAGAGACTGGTTGCCCGACGGACATTTTTGAATTTTTTAAACTATGAACTGTCCGATAGAACATAATTTTTGTTTTTATGCTTACGGTAAAATTTAGACTAAGTACTATCTAAAACAACATATTTTATTAAGTAATATAATATAATTTATCTCAGTTGTTCAAGTGACTGGTTTTCCAAGAAAGTGGTTGTCCGATGGACATTTTTAAACTTCTTAAACCCAGAACTCCTACCAACACAAAGGTTAAAAAAGTTCAAACAGGAAAGGGGCTCAAGTGATCTCATTGTTAAAGATTTCAAATTATCTATTTAATTTGATTTTATTTTTCAAAATAGGTTTGGTAGTTTCCGAGAAAACTCACGCTTAATACCGGGTGTATTTTATTTTTTAAATATAAAATAAAATTTAAAAAATAGTGATATAAGTGTGCTTTGTTTTTTCGAATTCAGTAGTTTTCTGTGACTTCCGGTTGTGCCGGAAATGACCCTAACTTTATTATTTTAAATAAGACACCCGGTCTTTTCTTACTTATCGCTACTGGTTCTTAGATGCTAATAAAGTAACGGCAATAAAAATTACAGATCAAGCCCCATTATTTTTAGTTACACTTTTTAAACATACACAATATGCATTTCTGACGATAGTTTTATCCATTTTAAAATTTAAAAATATCTCAAAAGTGATTAAAGTTGTAAGTATTTATGGTTTAATTCTGACAGATAAGTTTGTAAAATATTGCCAATTGGCATATGTAACTATTCATTGTTTTTTTTAATTTTATTACAGCATTAAAAGTGCATACATAGCAAATGAAGCAAGTAGTTTAGAACATGTTTAACAGTTACGTGCCAAATACGTTTTTCTTAAAAAAAACCTAAGAAATTTTCTACAGCTACACCTTTCTTAATTAATAGAACGTCCGTTTAGTCTAAAAGAATTTCCGCAATTTTGGACTCCACAATAGTCTTTGTGAGCTGTTTCTATGCATAAAAAAATCATTAATTAATAACACCGGTCAACACGATTTCTATGTGTTAAATTTTAGTTTCTCCTACATCGAAACTAAGGAAAATATATTTTTTTAAATAAAGTGTGCTTTTGTAGAAATTTAGGCATGTTTCCAGGTGTAATTTAATTAATAGCTAAAAATACATGATACTTTTGGCTTATTTTAAGAAGAAAAGCTTCATATAAACATATGTCCCAAACCTCTTAACTTTAAGCTGCAGGGTTTTTATATTTTAGGACAAAAATCGTTTTCGTATCATAACTTTAAAGTGTTTCAGATATTTTCATAAAATGGCATGCTCCTACTTAGGCGAAAGCAGGCATTTTTCAATGTAAAGGATTTTTATTATTTCTATCAGTAGCGTCCGAACGGGATGTATACTGCAGGATTTTTCAAGAAATATATAGTAGGGTAGGGCGGAGCTAGTTGAGCATAGACAAAGGCAAGAGTAGGCATTCCGTTACCTTGGGAAGAAGAAGAAGAATCACAGCTGGGCAAATGCCAGGGGCGAATGCCAGAATCTGGCGCTAACTTCAGGTGGCACTTGCTCGCCCAGGCTCCTGGCTCTCGCCCATAGCTCCTTTACTCGGAATCTTGGGCGACGCCTATTTTAGGGTACTGCATGCGCGTCATATTTAGGAATCTTGTGCAACGCGTTATTTAGGGCGTGGTCAATCTGTCATCTGTCACCTGTCATATGTCAAAATCTCTGACGTCATATTTAGGAATCTTGCGCAACGCGTTATTTAGGGCGTGGTCAATCTGTCATCTGTCAAATGTCATCTGTCACCTGTCATATGTCAAAATCTCTGACGTCATATTTAGGAATCTTGCGCAACTCCATATTTGGGGCGTGGTCAATCTGTCAAAAGTCATCTGTCAAATATCACGTGACTTAGAAAATGGCGCCTGTCAGCTGTCACCTGTCATATTTCGCAAACCACGTGGTTACGTGGAATGAGATAAGGCAGTACGCATGCGCGAAAAAGTAATATCAATATATAACCTAGAAATAAGGGCCTTAATAGTTTTTAACGTATATTTCGGTTTCTAGTGAGACCGATTTTAGTTGTTCTTTTTGCTAATAATTTAATTTTTTAAATCTACAAATATTAATACTAAAATTTTTAATAATTATGTTATTTGGAGTGTGTGTGGGGTTGCCAAGGTAAGGGGATGACTACGCATAACATAACCTAGAAGACTAGGGTATATTATTGATTGACATTAGTTGCAGACACGTGGTTTATTAAATATACAGGGTGTTATGGAAATACTTTAATATATTGAAATGGGTGACTCCTGGGACAGTGTAGAGATACACTGAGTACTTTTTTTTGTTTAATTCAAACTTTTTTACAATTTGTAAAAATACCTCTTTTCACCTATCTGCTACGTCCCTGGTTACGTAAATACTATAAACACCAAGCCCGTTCGTTAGTCACAGACAGTAGGCGACTTTGTTTGCGATGTTGCCAAACGTCCTATTTTATACCCAGCAACGATATAAATACATAATAGAATAAAAAGGTAAAATGTTATTATATTCATTTTTTTTTATAAATTTACTTTAAAAAATTATTAAAAAACCTTATATCAAAATAAATTGTAACAAAAAAATATTTAAATAAAGGTGGATTTACCTTTCAATGACGGTATATGTTCAAAATGCCCTCCATTTGATTCCAAACATGCATTTATTTTTTCCGCTGCATACTGTTTCTCACACGCGCAAAAATGTTTTCATTGTTTCTTATTTAGGCCTGAGCCGCTGAGTTCCACACGATTTCGCAACTGCTCGCTAACCAGCCAATGGGCTCATCGAGTAAACAAAACCCTTTCATAGTTCCCCTACAAAAAAAAAATCGCGTGGATTAAGGTCGGGAGACCGAGGGGAGGCCATCGAATAGGTCCACTGCGTCCAATCCACCCACATCTCTAAAATTCTCATTTAAATAGTCCGTGACTATTCTCGCGCTGCGACAGCAGTGCTCCATCTTGGAAGTATTGATATTTGTCGTGGGTATAATCTGGCAAAGGGATTATCATTTCAATAAATTAAAGGTCGTTCTGGTAAAAAGTTTTCAATAACCTTCTCCATTTCAGTCTTGTTGGCAAAATGGGACCTATTAGTTGATTGTCTATAATACCAGTTAACGTTAATAGAAAATTTTTCTGATGGTGCGTTTCCTCAGGAATGCGTGATTTTCTACGTCTAAATACATGTATTGGTAAGTTGATTAAACACACCATCGCGAAAGTAAAAACCGGCCTTTATCGGTAACAACATTAACCAATTTGAAGTTCCACATAGTTTCCTTGTAAAGTCCACCGATTAGTAATTTCCACGCAAGGCTGGGGCCTTCTGTTTTAATCGCTTGTAATCTCTTTGCAATACGATAAGTGATGTTGACGATCTTCGCGTAATGTTCGTCACGTTATAAAGTTTAAAGCCCTGACCGATTTGTGACGTTAATCGTTCAGTACCCTATACCTGATTATCACTGAACAGAATTTGGTACTTCCGCTCTGCTATGGCCAGTGTGTTTCTCGGTGTCCCTGGCCCTATCGGCATTTACACCCGGAAAGCTCGGTCTCGGAAGTTGTTTTCGAACCGCGACACGAAAGTTCTTCACTAGGGTGTTCCGATCTGATATCGCCTGACAGCGCAGCCCTGGCTTGCTGAGCATTTTGCCCAGTTTCCCATACCACAAAACCATGTCAGTCAATCCCGATTGAATTTCGTTGCATTTTACGTACCAAAACAAGATGTAAAACTTAATAAACGCAACAATTTATAAATTCTTTGTAATATTATTTAAAAACGTAAACTAGGGTGCGAATTGTCTCTTATGTAACTTGCAATACAGTCTTCCTTATTATCATATGCCATTCATCATGGTTCTTTGGCAACAACAACGTAAGGAATTTGCAATGTTCACTAAAATACCAGCTACATCTAGTACATTTGTATATTTAGTTTTTATATGTTTATGGTAGTCCATGTTAGTAGCAATAAAAAGCTAAGTAATTAAGTAAATTGTGTGGGTGTTTGGTTTTTGGGGATGTTAAACCCATTTAACGACTGAATAATGTTATCCAGAGGGCAACTACCTATTTTATCGTAGACTTCAGCACACAATAGAGGACAATAATATACCGGTATTAAAAAGTTAACCACTTTTATTATCTACTTAAGGAGTGGCGTGGCGTTACATTAAATAATAACCTTTAAATAACATTTAGAGCCACAAATAGCCTTCTTTAGAAGATTCGATTTTTCTATTTGAGCACCTTTGGCTTCACGAGTGTCATTCTTTGCACTCACCATAAATCCTCTCTGTACCAATGAGATGTGTCATGGGCAACACAAACTAATTGTTTCATGTATTTTGTAACACATTCAGTTAAAGCCCCAAAATGTTCACTTGGTCTTTGTCCCCAGTATGTTAAATATGCTGTCTACTTTTTATAAATTCACTTTGTAATAGTTCCACTGACATCAAGCTTTTTATGAATTAATACAAGAAAAACAAACTCTGCATTTTGTGTAAAATTCTTGATTTTTTTTGAAAACCTAATTAAATTGAAAGCACCTAGTTTAACCAAAGAATTGGTTGGGTATCATTTTGGTCGCCCATAACTAGAACAATATGAGACAAAGAAAAGTTGTTTAAAAGAATTGAACTTACAAAAGTTTCAGTAAATTGATAAACCTAGTTAGCTGCAAACTGTAAAATAGCAATAAATTGCAATAAATTCTTTGTAAAAATATCTAAACTGTAAAAACACTCCAGGTTTGTGGCGTTGGTCACTGGATCTGTGTGTAATTTTGGGTCGGAAACATTTGTTCGAGATATCCATCATTAAAAGTTGGTATTTGAATCCAACCCTATTTTTATACTTATTCCTCTTTGGCATACAATTCTTGATTTTAAGTTAAAAGTGGTACACCATATTTGATTTTCTTCACCTTTTAAAACCCTATCCTTCTTACGTATTTTTGGAATTGTAACTAACAGTATAAGTTTCCTTTGCTTTCTGATTGTTTTCAATCGTAGCAGCACATGGTGGGAGGCGGTGAGAAAGTGAATGCACGGTTGCAACGTTTTTTAAAGGGACCCTTCTCAATTTATTTGATAAAAGGCGTAAAAACATAGAAAAAACGGGGTTTTAAAAAGACGTGAAACCAAATATTGTGGAGCCACTTTGGCTTTAAAATCAGGAATTGCGTGCAAGAAGGGAATAATAGTAGTGCTGTTGGTAAAGGAAGCTAACTTGATGATGATAATTCGGAAACCAAACATTTCGACTAAAATTTCTTCTGTGATTCGTGATCGCGTCTCCAAAAACCCAACATCCCAAATTTGGTTAAAATCGGAGTTTCGACACTTTCTGTACAATTCATCAGGCTTTGCGGTAACATTTGTCTTGCTAGAAATAATCTTTTCGTACCTTTCAAGGTGAACCAAGATCGCTCTGACTAGGTGGGCAGGCTGTCTCGTAAGTAAGCCCTTGTAAACATGGCGGATCCATACGTCACATACATGTATTTTGCTCTATTATTTAATGAAGTTTTAAATAGTGTAGTTTCAGGTTTTGTCAATATTAAAGAAATAATACTTCTTAAATACTTGTTAATTCCAGTTGTTACCGTAACTGTGCTTTGTTTCCTATTAATAAATTACTTTAACAATGATTATTCTTTGTTTGCTATGTTGGCGCCAGGGAACCGGCAGTGCGGTACATATGTGACGTAATGAGTGCAACCTTATCCATAGTCAAACGATCTTGCGTGTAAACCACCCGTCGTCTGTCGTCACGTTACTCTTACGAAAGAGCTGGTAGTAACAATAAAAACTTTATTTAAAAAACGCAGGTGTACTGAGCCTAATAGTGAGTTTGCAATAAATCGTTTTGTGTATTTTAATTCACCCTTCAAAGTACGTAATGCGTCGCAGTGTTTAAAAAAGTTTGTAAAGTAACCAACCACCTAAAAAGTAAAATTTGACCTAGGAAAGTATTTATCATTATACGTCAGAACAACCTAGTATAAAATAAAGACAATTTGTGTAATCGTAAGTTTTTCGGGTTTGATCGAATTGAAACAAAGCAAAACCCATAGATAAACTGGGTAAAGAACAAAAACAATTTCATAAACTTCTTTTTTCAAGCTTTCCGTTGGACGTAACCAGGTGTTATAACTGTTTTCTGGGGCTGTTTTTGACAGCGACAGAAGGTAATATACATGTAATTTAAAGGGGATTTAAAGAGTCAACGTGGCATAATGCTTTTAATCGTAAAATTTAGGCTTACTTAATATACCGTTATTTCTATGGCGGTCCTGCCATTTTAATAATTTTTATTCAATTTATTTTTACACAAGGGATTTCTGTTTAAATATATTAAAAATATTTCTATAACAATATTATAGACAAAATGGTGAAAGGTGAAAAGTTATTAGGGCCTTAACAGTTTTTAACTGCATATTTCGGTTTCTAGTAGACCGATTTTAGTTGTTCTTTTTGCTAATAATTTAATTTTTATAAATCTACAAATATTAATACTAAAATTTTCAATAGATGATGTTAGTTTGAGTGTAAATAGGGCCTTAATAACAGTTTTTAACGTATAATTTCTGGCTTTCTAGTAGACCGATTTTAGTTGTTCTTTTTGCTAATAATTTAATTTTTATAAATCTACAAATATTAATACTAAAATTTTTAATAATTATGTTTTTGAGTGTCAAATAGGGTCTTTAACAGTTTTTAACGTATATCTTGGCTTCTAGTGGTTTGATTTTAGTCATTCTTTTTTTTAACAATTATTTTTAATAAATATATTAACACTAATTTTTAAATAAATATGTTATTTGAGAGTAAAAGGGCCTTAACAGTTTTTAACGTATATTTCGATTTCCTAGTAGATCGATTTAAGTTGTTCTTTTGCTAATAATTTAATTTTTATAAATCTACAAATATTAATACTAAAATTTTTTAATAATTTTTGTTATTTGAATGTAAATAGGGCCGCCTTAACAGTTTTTAAAAAGTATATCTTGGCTTCTAAGTGGTTTTGATTTTTAGTGATTCATTCTTTTTAAACTTAATTATTTTTAATAAATATATTAACACTAATTTTTTTAAATAAATATGTTGTTGAGGAGTTAATAAGGCCTTGTAACAGTTTTAAAAGTATATTAGAAATACACAGGGCTGTTTTGGAAAATACAGGGCTGTTTTAAGAAATATAGGGCTGTTTTAGAAATACTGGGGCTGTTTTTGAGAAATACAGGGCTGTTTTTAGAGGAAATATCTGAGGCTGTTTTTAGAAATACAGGGCTGTTTTGGAAATACAAGGGCTGTTTTTAGAAATACAGGGGCATTAAAGCAGCAATTGATGCTCGTCTTTTAAATAATTATACTGTAATAAACTGTTTATTAATAAAATAACAGCGATATAATTTAAGACGCAAATAACAGTGATTTTATTTAAGAAGTAGTAATTTTGCCGTCTTTTAAATAATTTTACTGTAATAAACTGTTTATTAATGAAATAACAGCGATATAATTTAAAAGACGGCAAATAACAGTGTTCTTATTTAAAAAGCAGTAATTTTGCCGTCTTTTAAATAATTATACTGTAATAAACTGTTTTATTAATGGAATAACAGCGATTTAATTTAAAGAGACGGCAAATAACAGTGATTTTATTTAAAAAGCAGTAATTTTGCCGTCTTTTAAATAATTATACTGTAATACACTGTTTATTAATAAAATAACAGCGATATAATTTAAAAGACGGCAAATAACAGTGATTTTATTTAAAAAGCAGTAATTTTGCCGTCTTTTAAATAATTATACTGTAATACACTGTTTATTAATAGAAATAACAGCGATATAATTTAAAAGACGGCAAATAACAGTGATTCTTATTTAAAAAGCAGTAATTTTGCCGTCTTTTAAATAATTATACTGTAATAAACTGTTTATTAATGAAATAACAGCGATATAATTTAAAAGACGGCAAATAACAGTGTTCTTATTTAAAAAGCAGTAATTTTGCCGTCTTTTAAATAATTATACTGTAATAAACTGTTTATTAATGAAATAACAGCGATTTAATTTAAAAGACGGCAAATAACAGTGATTCTTATTTAAAAAGCAGTAATTTTGTTGTCTTTTAAATAATTATACTGTAATACACTGTTTATTAATAAAATAACAGCGATATAATTTAAAAGACGGCAAATAACAGTGATTTTATTTAAAAAGCAGTAATTTGCCGTGATACAAGGAGATATATAGGTATATTATACAGGGCAGCCAGTGGTGCTAATATTATCACAAGTAGATATGCAAATTATATACGAGGCTGTCAACGACACTAATATTACCAAGTATACCTATCGAATAGCGAAAACCGCATGGTATATTAACCCATCAAGAGTAGGTTTCTTGTTTTGACAGGTTTCAGGTTGATTGATACAGTACGAGACCAAGGAGGCAAAGTATGATGTGATTTAAAAACACACAACCACACCACACCTCTCGGGGACTGACCAAGTCTCTCTGGACTTATCTAATATATGTGTCTACAATTATGACGCCTGCGCAAAAGTCTAAACATGAACAGGTAATTAAATATGAACAGCAAAATAAACAGCTGAACAGCCCTGTAGTTTCAAAATACAGCCCTGTATTTTCCAAATACGGCACCGTTTTTCTAAAATACAGTGCCGTATTTTAAAAACAGTGCCGTATTTTAGAAAAACAGTGCCGTATTTTAAAAACGGCGCCGTATTTTAAAAAACGGTGCCGTATTTCAAAAAACGGTGCCGTATTTTAAAAAACGGTACCGTATTTTAAAAAACGGTGCCGTATTTTAAAAAACGGTGCCGTATTTTAAAAAACGGTGCCGTTTTTCTAAAATACGGTGCCGTTTTGTGGGGCCCCAGGGCTTAGGCGGGGGCGTTATCGCAGGGCCCGGAGCCCTAATTGTTAGACGCGGGGCGAGGGCTTATCCGAATAAATTTTAGGTTATGTTTCAATCATAACAGTGTCCGAATTTCTAGGTTATGTTGACGTCATTTTTTCGCGCATGCGTAAGAACTATATAAGTTTAAGGTTATGTCATAAGGCGTGGAGCGCAACCTCTGCACGTGGCGCTCGGCGCATATCTTCATAATCCGCCATGTTTACACTCCTATTGACGGTCTTACGCATGCGTTAAAAAACAGCCCTGTATTTCCAAAAACAGTCCTGTATTTCCAAAAACAGCCCTGTATTTCCAAAAACAGTCCTGTATTTTCAAAAACAGCCCTGTATTTCTAAAAACAGCCCTGTATTTCCAAAAACAGCCCTGTATTTCTAAAAACAGCCCTGTATTTCTAAAAACAGCCCTGTATTTTCAAAAACAGCCCTGTATTTCTAAAAACAGCCCTGTATTTCTAAAAACAGCCCTATATTTCTTAAAAACAGCCCTGTATTTCCAAAAACAGCCCTGTATTTCTAATATACGTTAAAAACTGGTAAGGCCTTATTTACTCTCAAATAACATATTTATTTAAAAAATTAGTGTTAATATATTTATTAAAAATAATTGTTTAAAAAAAAAAGAATGACTAAAATCAAACCACTAGAAGCCAAGATATACTTTAAAAAACTGTTAAGGCCCTATTTACATTCAAATAACATAATTATTAAAAATTTTAGTATTAATATTTGTAGATTTATAAAAATTAAATTATTAGCAAAAAGAACAACTAAAATCGATCTACTAGAAACCGAAATATACGTTAAAAACTGTTAAGGCCCTATTTACTCTCAAATAACATATTTATTTAAAAAATTAGTGTTAATATATTTATTAAAAATAATTGTTTAAAAAAAAGAATGACTAAAATCAAACCACTAGAAGCCAAGATATACGTTAAAACTGTTAAGGCCCTATTTACACTCAAATAACATAATTATTAAAAATTTTAGTATTAATATTTGTAGATTTATAAAAATTAAATTATTAGCAAAAGAACAACTAAAATCGGTCTACTAGAAACCAAAATATATGTTAAAAACTGTTAAGGCCCTATTTACACTCAAATAACATAATTATTAAAAATTTTAGTATTAATATTTGTAGATTTATAAAAAATTAAATTATTATAAAAAGAACAACTAAAATCGGTCTACTAGAAACCGAAATATACGTTAAAAACTGTTAAGGCCCTAATAATTTTTCACCTTCACCATTTTGTCTATATATATTTAATAAACCACGTGTCTGCAACTAATGTCAATCAATAATATACCCTATTTCTAGGTTATGTTATGCGTAGTCATCCCCTTACCTTGGCAACCCCCACACACTCAAATAACATAATTATTAAAAATTTTAGTATTAATATTTGTAGATTTAAAAAATTAAATTATTAGCAAAAAGAACAACTAAAATCGGTCTACTAGAAACCGAAATATACGTTAAAAACTATTAAGGCCCCTTATTTCTAGGTTATATATTGATATTATTTTTCGCGCATGCGTACTGCCTTATCTCATTCACGTAACCACGTGGTTTGCGAAATATGACAGGTGACAGCTGACAGGCGCCATTTTCTAAGTCACGTGATATTTGACAGATGACTTTTGACAGATTGACCACGCCCTAAATATGGAGTTGCGCAAGATTCCTAAATATGACGTCAGAGATTTTGACATATGACAGGTGACAGATGACATTTGACAGATGACAGATTGACCACGCCCCTAAATAACGCGTTGCGCAAGATTCCTAAATATGACGTCAGAGATTTTGACATATGACAGGTGACAGATGACATTTGACAGATGACAGATTGACCACGCCCTAAATAACGCGTTGCGCAAGATTCCTAAATATGACGCGCATGCGCAGTACCCTAAAATAGGCGTCGCCCAAGATTCCGAGTAAAGGAGCTATGGGCGAGAGCCAGGAGCCTGGGCGAGTGCCACCTGAAGTTAGCGCCAGATTCTGGCATTCGCCCCTGGCATTTGCCCAGCTGTGATTCTTCTTCTTTTCCCAAGGTAACGGAATGCCTACTGGTAAGTTGGGCAATCCAAATATATCAAAAACTATCGACCGTACGCAAACGCATCAAATAGCGTAAAGAAGGGGTTGCGCAAGAGGAACACATAGCGCGACCGCCAGTAGTGACGCGGCGATCGAGAAAAGTACCCCCACGTATGGTTTATTTTGTGATTAAAAAGTAAAATAATTTTCAGACAGAATATTTCGTCTGTGATAGTTAAATAATATCCTTTTTCAATCAGGTAAGTGTTAATCTTTAGTAAATTTATTGCAGTTTTGATTTTTATAAAGATACTGAATATAATTCTATCCGTTTTTTAATAAATTCACTTTTGCTTTAAGATTTCAGGTTGGGGTTAGTTGAGCTACAGTTGTCCACCTAACCCCACGATTTTAACAGAAGTATAAAATGATTTTTTTATTTTTTAGGATACGGACTTATAAAAGTTCGACTACTAGAGGTTCCTATACTACTCAAGACTTATATGAGGCTGCATCCCGTACAAGCAACAAAAAAACAGAGCTGACCTATCTAATTCATAAATTTTCTCCGGAAATAGTTCGACCATACCCAATGGCTGGTCCAAGAAAAGGAGCCAAATCACAGACAAATAATATCTATTTAATATATTTTTTAAAATTATATCAGCAATATTGATAGTTGCATATAAAGTCTGTTTATTAATAGAAAGTCTAATCTTTAATTAATGCTAGAATAAAGTTAACTTGGAGTTGATGTTTTGTTGATTTGATTTTTAGTTTTTTTACCAAATAAAAATTACTTTGTTTTGTTTTAAATGAAGATTTAGACTCCTAAATGTCTTAAATGTTTTTTTATGATTTGTATAAGCTATGTTAATAATAATTATATACAAATATTTAAGTTTAAATTCAGTAGTTAGCTAAGATAGGTACGTTGCAGTTTTATTGATGAGATTTGTTGTTTTGTGACTATAGGATTATAAATATAAAAAGCAAATTGTCAAAATGTATTTTATTGTAAACCTACCTAACATTAAACCTATAATTTGGCTGTACTTTCTAGGTGCTCCACTAGCCCCATACCCTTGCTCAACTTACCTCACCTATGGGGTACGTTGAGCATACCTGACTATCTACATTAAAATAGATGTAGCTCCTTAATTTAGCTTACTAAAAGAAGTTACTATGGACACTATTGCTAAGGGATAAATTGTCAATCCATCAGTATGCATCATAGGCCATTAAGACATATTGTTGAGGAGCTATAACCGATCAAGTGAAAAATTGCTCAACTAGCCCCGCCCTACCCTACGGCAAGGCTTTTTTCAACAAAAAAGGTATTTTTAAAATTTTCATTTATTTTTTAAAAGATTTGACCTCTTGCCTTTTTTCTCCAATGCACTATTTTTGCGTAAAAAATCAAAACCGTTTTTAGGCATGGGATTGCCGCACTCGCCTAACGGCTCGTGCTGTGAAACTTCCCATTCGTAAAAAAAAGGTATCACTTTATGCATTTGTTACGTAAATTACTATTAAAACGTACCCTGAAAACAAAAAAACACTCCAGAACTTGTTTAAACATCCTCCAAATTATCTTAATATTGTGGCAATAAATGATAAGTCTGGCCTATATGGCGGATTTAATAATAAAAGTTAAAATGTAAGTCTGACAGTTTAATTATATTTATCCACTTTCAGGTTAACAGTTGATCTAAATCTGTTTCTAAATATTTATACGAATTGTAATTGTGTTTATTTAAAAATAGGTTAGTTTTGGCTTCATGCATACGGTGAGCCAATAGTTGATGAAAATTTAGATATTTTAGTTTTTTGTTGATAGGAGAGGTAAAATGGTAATTTAAGGTCATAAAGTGGTATTTTTTTTACCAAGTTTGACAAGCATGATCTGAAAGGCGAAAGGTACTGTATGCATGTGTTACATACTATATTTTTTCCGTGACCGTATAAAAATTTCCAAAATACCATTTTATACATGTTTTAATAATTTAAACTTATTAATTTTAATTTTTGCAGCACAGCCATTATAATGCAACAAAAATCTTAGCCTCCTTATTTTTTAATGCCGCCGTCAGACATTGGAGCAAACTACGACAAACTTTGGCAAACAACCATTGTGTGGACGTGTAGTTCGTCTACATTCGTCTTGATTGGCCCAACTTTTCTCGAGTCCGCTTGCTTACAAATAGTTTGCCAAATGTTTTGACAAATAGTTTCGGCCACAACTTCGCCCAATGTGTGGCGGCAGCATAAGAGACAATTATCCTCTTTATAACTATACAATCATTATTTAATTTTAGAAAATTGTGAGTACTTACTCTTTCCAGAAATAATACTAAAACAGTATAAATTCTTTTCAATTTATTAGTTATCCAAATTCATTATTACTGTTCATTTTCAACTTATTTGCAAACTGTCAGAATTTTAAAACTAGTGACACATGAACTAAAAAAATAATGACAAAATCAAAGATAACTTGACCGTTTGGTTCAGTTGATGTCGCGTTTACAGCTACATACATTGCATAAATTGATATTAAAGTTTTATTGTAGTAGGCATTGAAAGAAAAATACTAATTCAAAGTGTAAAACAAAGCTTCGAAGTGTTAAAAAAAAGTTACTTTTTTAACCTTTCATCTAGTGTACTAGAATGGAGTACTTTAACTTCATGTTAACGTTTAAAAATAGCATTTTTTTAACGGTCGTGGAAAAAAATAAACATTCTCGTTGATAGGTATTCTCGTTAAAATATTTGATGTTTGAGTTACGAGAAACATCCGGATTGTAGACGCCAACCTCGTAGTTGTTTATTTTATTATTGACAGCAACCGCCTGTTAAATTTCAGCGATTTTTAAGTTTGAACCATCAGAGCAAGCTTTGGCAATGAGCGAATTATTTGTACCACAACAATTCAGGGAAAGGACGGATGCCAGACAGAACCAAAATACCTTTGTAACGTGTCAGATTAGAAGTCCGTCCTAGGGATGGCAACGATATATCGATTATTTTCAAATATCGATATATAGAATTCAAATATCGATATCCTTCATCGATATTTGTGGTAAATGAAACAAAATTTAAAAATTTTTATTTTTTAAAAACCTTCAAAAATGTTGTACAGTAAAAAAAAAAAAAAATATCAAAGTAATTTTTACTAATAATCCGTATTTATATACTCACTACCTGTTAAGAAAAAAAAAGGGTAAAATATTTACGAAATATAAGATAATTTATCGATATTAGCCAAAACGATATATATATATATATATATATATATATATATATATATATATATATATATATATAATATATATATATATATATATATATATATATATATATATATATATATATATATATATATATATATATATATATATATATATAATTTGTATCTAGGAGTCTCTTATTGATATTTTGTTTGTCTGCGAACGAATTCCTTACCTAGAAAAACTAAGACATGATGTTTCATTCTCTGACATTCTTACCCTTTACGCCCATAAAAAATAACTACAGTAATTAAAATACAGTGTGGTCCATGAAGTGTGCAACAAATGAAAAACTATTTATTAGCAATTTTGTCAAAAAATTTTATTCTTCATAAAAGTTGGTGCATGGTCTAAAACTGTATTAGCAGTAGTTAGTTTTATTAAAAGTAACATGATATAAAGACTAGATTAAAAAAGCAAAAACTGCTTAGGAGTAAAGTGCCCTTATTTTAAAAATACAACAAATTGTTAAATAAAAAGTTTTTTAGAATCAAAAGTTATGCCTAAATACCAAGTCACGGCCTCCTGTTCAAATTGTTATTTTTTTTTGGAAAATTTTGAATTAACCTGTATAATACAGATTTTTATTATTCTGATTTAATTTTTCTTTAAAGAAGTTCGTATAAAAATTCCCTATTAACCTCGTAAAATTTTTGTTTCAAATTTTTATGAAAGTGTATAACAGAACTCAAAATTAAAAAATAAATAAATAAAACCTTGAACAGGAGGCCATGGCTTGGTATTTAGGCATAACTTCTAATTCTAAATGCCTCTTCTATTTAACATTTTTTGTACTTTCAGAAATAATGGTACTTTACTCTTAAGCAGTTTTAATCTTTTTGACCTACCCTGTACCTGTAACTTTTAATAAAACTAACTAGGTACTGCTTATGGAGTTTAAGACTACGCATCAATTTTTATTAAAAAAGTTTTCCATTTTTAGCACACTTAATGGACCACACTGTAATATAAACAAAACAAAACTTTAAAAATAAATCAAGTCAATGAAGTATTAAAAATCTATTTAAACCAATGTTCTAGAATTTAAATTAAGAATTTTTTCCAGCTTCGGAATTTTTTTACTAGGTTTCTAAAAGTCATACCGCTCGATGTTTTGTACCTATGTACCCTATTAAGACTTTAATTTTTAAATTAAGTCCTAACACACGTTAATTTTAACATTCTTATTAATAAAACTACTGGAAAAACCTATTTTGTTAATCGTATTCTTTAGTTACAAAAAAAAGTTTTAACCCAAAATAGTAATTATAACCTTATTTCAGTAGTTTCTTGCCAAAGTCGGTCTATATAAGGTCACGACATTCAGCCATATTGCTTTGACGTGTTATGACGTCACATCTCCCATTTTTCGGCCATGTTGTTCAGTGCCGGAGATATACAGTTTATTGTATTAGTAGAACAACCGTTTATACAACAGTTTTTAATTATTATTAAGTTGTAAATTCTTTTACTTTAAATAAAAACATTTGGAATTACATCTTTCAAATGTTAAACGGTTTTGTTGTACTTAAAACTAAAAAATAATTTAATAAGTCCTAGCTACCAGATTGCATCCAATCTTCTCATCAATCTGGGTTATTGATCAGACAAATTTACAGGGTGTAATTTAATTGATGGCTTAAAATACAGGCTATGACACCCTTATTTAAAGTCCGGTGATGGCTTAGCGTGTAAGGCGTTAAGTCGTTGAGCGCACAACGGACGTGAGGTGGGTTCGAATCCTGCTGAGGCCAAATACTTATTTATAAGTTGATCGGAAATTTAGTGGTTAGCTTAACACCAGACGGACAAAGTGCAAAATGTATCGACGCTAAAGGCCACCAAAGGACCAGGGCGCCGGAACACACTTGCCGTGTCCTGCGCAACCGTAGACATGCGGACCCCACTCAGTTGGTAGGTTCAGTAGTGCCCCCTGGGTGGGGACGAGGTCTTAAGTTGTCGCTCATAGGACCGTGATTCGGAACCCACGTTAAGCTGTAGGTCCCTTCTGGCTGACATCACCCAGACGTAAAAGACAGGGTGCACAATAAGCCGAGCGGCTTCAGTGCATGGGTTATCCCGGCCCTATTCTAATCTAATCTAATTCTAATGACACCTTAGTTTATTTTAGGAAGAAAATTCATATAAGCATATGTCCTAAACCTCTTAACTTTTGAGATACAGAGTGTTGTGTGTAAATATGCTAACTATTCTTTACCCAATTTTGTTTTAATTCTGGCAATATTATTAATGACATTAAGGGGTAATTTATCACTAACTTAATTACATTTATTAAGTCCAGTGGCGTCACGAGAGGCAACTAAAAGAATATTTTTATAAAAAAACGGTACGCAACTGACTGTGTAAATGTGTTTAAAATTTTTGTCCTTTCTTTTTTAATAATAATACAGCTTTTTATGTCTCTTTATTTTTTTCCGTATCATGTTTAGTTCAAAAGAAAAATATAAAATTCACTTAATTGCATATTTTTATAATATAAAAAAGCATTGCAGGATTTTTTTTCTTTTAAACCTTTGGTTTTATTATTTTTAATTAGCAATTATGTAACAAAATAATAAATACTTATATAAATAAGGTTTATATCCAGTATAAAAGTTTTTACTAAAATCAGTATATTCGAAATTTTTGGAAAAAAATAATACCCTTTATCTAGACGTTTAAGACATATGTTCATATAAACTTTGCTTCCTAAAGTAAGCTAAGGAATCATGCCCTGTATTTTTAGTCATCAAATAAATTACACCTTGTATAATATGTGCGCGTTGGCTGTAAACAAAACTTGGAAACAAATTTGGTTAGGTTTTTTAGTTCGAGCAACTCGTATAATGCGAATAAAAATTTAGATAAAAATCCTTTGGCAAAACATTACGGCCAATGTAACTTAGCGTGCCTTCCGCATGCTTTAAAATAGCAAACACATTAAAGTGAAAGCGGTGTCAGGAGTATTGTGTAAACAAAAAATTGTCGTGCGCAGAGATTCAGCGGTGTGCGTGCAAACAAGCTTCTAACTGGGCTAATCTATGATGTATTTTGGCGAGTAATGATCCCGAAAAAACAGTGGCGGATTTGTTATATTTTGGGTTGTTTTAAGATAAAAAATCTCCAAAAATGCCAGTCTTTTATTTTCTTTTGCCTGGTAAAGTTGGCAGTCCAGATCGTGGACAGAGTTTCCTGCTGTAACATCCGTCCTAATCCAACCAACCCATTTGCGCGCCAAAACCGACAAGCTTCCGAGTATCACTGGCAAATAATCTCGCCAAGCCCTTGAACTTGGCCTCTGAATTTCATCCATCCGACGTCCGCACGATGGGCGGGGTATGCGGTGCGGGAGCGGCACTGGCGAATTGTTGCAAGTCTGGGACGCGCGGCTTTAGATTACATTTAATTATGTTTAAAAAATCATTTAAAATTTACTTTTCTCCGAGGGGGCGGAAATCTACATATTTCTCTAACAACACAAGCCTCCTTACCTCCAAAATTCATTATTCCCTGCAGGGGTAGAAGGCGCGTTATTAGACAACTTCATTTCCTTTCCGGTCATAGCTACAGGAATATTTTTTCCGGAAGCCTACTCCTTTTTCTATGCTGGGCGATATTCACGACAGACATTATATTCTCAAAGTCAATCAGCAATACAACACAATATGCCAAATAGTTATAATGTTTATACAGGGTGTATGCAGAACTATGAAATCAAATTTCTAGGGGTTATTTAGTGCAACAGTAGAAAACATTTGGGTATAGGGAGCACCGTCCGAAAAGTGTCAACGCGGCACTAGAGCCCCAAGCCGCGTTAAAATTTAGAAAGACAAATGACTCTGCCTAAATAGGATTTTAATGCATTTAATTTTTGCCTTTTGTACATGATCACAATTGTTTAAAATGTCAATGTCAATGTTTAAAAATGTATTATTTTATTTTTTATTCATTTTTTTCTTAATTTGAATAATATTTTTATTTATTTATTTATTTATTGTTGTGATGATATGTCATGTACAAAAAGGCCAAAATTAAATGCCCTATATACTAAACGTGACGGAATTCACGTCGTTTCAAGGGCTTGGCGAATGATTTGCCGGTGATTTAGAGCTTTTGTTTTTTTGGCGTCAAAGGAGCGCGATAACAGGTTGGTTAGTTTGTACGGATGTATGGCGAATTGTTGCAAGTCTGAAGGTCATATCTCCCCAAGGCCTCTGGACACGAGACCAAGCATCAAAGTGGCCAGAAGAATTTGCTTCGCGGCTTCAAATCAGCCGGGGCTTCGACGCTGACGTGCTGGTTATCGTGCCTCGAGGCTCAATCGCAGCGCGATAGAAACTCCTTTTTTATAGCAAAAGGCAACTATCATTACTTTGGCTTACCTCTATCACTTTATTATATTTATAACCTTACCTTTCAGAACAACCTGTATACATTTTTTTGTGTTATACTTTGGGCACTATAAATTGAGAAAAACAACCGAACAAAAAATTATATATATATATATATATATATATATATATATATATATATATATATATATATATAATAAAAAAGTTAGGTTTCTTTTATGCTCAAAGGTAGAAAAAAGTATGAAATTTTTATTAAGGACTTTTTTTTCTATCCTTGTTGGCTATAGTTAAAAGTGGGTGGCAAAATATAAATAATGAAAACACAAGTACATATATACATACATACATACATACATACATACATTGCAAGTTAAATAAAAGCTTGTTAAAAATGTTCTAATTCTCTAATTAACCATCACTATACAACCAAAAACAACTTTATCAAAAAGACGATCTAGGGTAAATAATAAAAATTAAATGTTTTTGTTTCACATAATGATGTTTGCTCGAAAAATTGTCTCGAAGGTCCAAAAACAGTTTTATCGACAAGTCTGCAATTTATTGTTAAATTTGATGATGAAATACCAATAAAAATTACATTTCGACTACCGAAATTTGTATGTGTTTGATAAGAAAACAGATATCTTATCTTGCCAAATAGGTAGTCTACATAGTTACAAAGGGCAATATTATTTCAAAAATTTTTCTTTATACTACCTATAAAAGTTTTAAATGAAACCAACGTAGATAACATAATAAGAGCCCTTTACTCTACAGGGTGTTCAGAAATTCATGCAACAAATTTCAATGGCATATTTTACGTCGAAAATAAGCCCTTGTTTCCTATATAAACATATTTCCGGAAATGCTTCCTTTTAGAGATACAAAGTGTTAAAACTGATTATTATGATTAAAAAAAACAATTTTTTATCATAATTTATAAACTAATCTGGATATTTAATTGGTTTTTGGTACACTTGCTCGACAACAGCAGTCGTTTTATGCAAAATATAAAAAAGACCAGTGACGTCCAGTCCGTCAGTAATATTTGTATGGAATATTAAAAAAAAATGATACGCCACAGCTTTTTTCTAAAATAAACATTATTTTTTAAATCCCCATTGAATTTTGAACAAATTTGATCTCTTGACTTTTTCCTAAACAATGCATAGTTTTCAAAGAAAAAAATAAAAACCACTTTGTTGTATGATGAATTTGTTAATAAAAACTTCACAAAAATAATTGGAAATTTTAGGTTTTAAATGTTTAACATTTTTGTCATTATTTTCGCAAATTCGTCATGCATCCAAGTGGTTTTTTTTAACTATGCATCGTTCGAAAAAAATTATTTTAGAAAAGGGCAGTAGCGTACATTTTTCTTGAAAAATGGTCCTTACAAATATGGTATTTTTTTTTTAATATTTTATATAAAAGAAATGTCTTTTGCTGCTGTTAAGCAATGTCTAAATACCAATTAAATATCTAGAACGGTTTAAAAATCATGATAAAAACATGTTTTTTCTTAGAATTTTAACACCCCGTATCTCTGAAAGGAAGCGTTTCCGGACATATGTTTACATAGGAAACTGGAGCCAAGAGTGGTCCAGGCCGTCCCTGAAAAATGGCTGGCCGTCCCTGGAAAATTGGTGGCCCCCTGTAAGGTAGAAGATAAGAAAGAAATGGGTACTCTATATGTAGGAAGTGGCTGGACACAAGACAACATTACAGTAGAATATTTGAAAATGTATATGAGGATCTTTTCTGTCCTCAAAATTTCATACCTTATTATGTCACCCTAAAAATCTTAGCCTCCCCTTGGCTACCCTAAAGCAAAAGCTGGAGTCGCCACTGAGAAAATACCTAAACAAAAATGTATTACCTTGGTTTAAAAATGAAGTAAGAATATTCTTAATTTTTACAGGGTGATCATTCTTAGTCTATTTGTTGCTAACTTTTTTATTATATATATATATATATATATATATATATATATATATATATATATATAATAAAAAGTTAGCAACAAATAGATAAGAATGATCACCCTGTAAAAATTAAGAATATTCTTACTTCATTTATAAACCAAGGTAATACATTTTTGTTTAGGTATTTTCTCAGTGGCGACTCCAGCTTTTTGCTTTAGGAGCAGCCAAGGGGAGGCTAAGATTTTAGGGTGACATAATAAGGTATGAGAAATTTTGAGGACAGAAAAAGATCCTCATATACATTTCTCGAAATATTCTACTGTAATGTTGTCTTGTGTCCAGCCACTTCCTACATATAGAGTACCCATTTCTTTCTTATCTTCTACCTTACAGGGGGCCACCAACTTTCCAGGGACGGCCAACCATTTTTCAGGGACGGCCTGACCACTCTTGGCTCCAGTTTCCTATATAAACATATGTCCGGAAACGCTTCCTTTCAGAGATACGGGGTGTTAAAATTCTAAGAAAAAAACATGTTTTTATCATGATTTTTAAACCGTTCTAGATATTTAATTGGTATTTAGACATTGCTTAACAGCAGCAAAAGACATTTCTTTTATATAAAATATTTAAAAAAATAATGACGTACCATATTTGTAAGGACCATTTTTCAAGAAAAAATGTACGCTACTGCCCTTTTCTAAAATAATTTTTTTCGAACGATGCATAGTTAAAAAAAAACCACTTGGATGCATGACGAATTTGCGAAAATAATGACAAAAATGTTAAACATTTAAAACCTAAAATTTCCAATTATTTTTGTGAAGTTTTTATTAACAAATTCGTCATACAACAAAGTGGTTTTTATTTTTTCTTTGAAAACTATGCATTGTTTAGGAAAAGTCAAGAGATCAAATTTGTTCAAAATTCAATGGGGATTTAAAAATAATGTTTATTTTAGAAAAAAGCTGTGGCGTATCATTTTTTTAATATTCCATACAAATATTACTGACGGACTGGACGTCACTGGTCTTTTTTATATTTTGCATAAAACGACTGCTGTTGTCGAGCAATGTACCAAAAACCAATTAAATATCCAGATTAGTTTATAAATTATGATAAAAAATTGTTTTTTTTAATCATAATAATCAGTTTTAACACTTTGTATCTCTAAAAGGAAGCATTTCCGGAAATATGTTTATATAGGAAACTAGGGCTTATTTTCGACGTAAAATATGCCATTGAAATTTGTTGCATGAATTTCGAACACCCTGTAGAGTAAAGGGCTCTTATTATGTTATCTACGTTGGTTTCATTTAAAACTTTTATAGGTAGTATAAAGAAAATTTTTGAAATAATATTGCCCTTTGTAACTATGTAGACTACCTATTTGGCAAGATAAGATATCTGTTTTCTTATCAAACACATACAAATTTCGGTAGTCGAAATGTAATTTTTATTGGTATTTCATCATCAAATTTAACAATAAATTGCAGACTTGTCGATAAAACTGTTTTTGGACCTTCGAGACAATTTTTCGAGCAAACATCATTATGTGAAACAAAAACATTTAATTTTATTATTTACCCTAGATCGTCTTTTTTGATAAAGTTGTTTTTGGTTGTATAGTGATGGTTAATTAGAGAATTAGAACATTTTTAACAAGCTTTTATTTAACTTGCTGTAATGTATGTATGTATGTATATTATGTACTGTGTTTTCATTATTTATATTTTGCCACCCACTTTTAACTATAGCCAATAAGGATAGAAAAAAACGTCCTTTATAAAAGTTTCATACTTTTTATTTATTACCTTTTGAGCATAAAAAGAAACAACTGAACATGAAAAATGTAGGTGTAGAGGTAAACTTTTCTTAAAATGGAACACCCTGTAAATTATGTTTACCATTTAAAAGATCTTTAAGAAAGCTTTACAAAAATATCACATTTGATATTTTATCTAGCTTTAATAGTTTCGGAAATATGGCCATTCCCAAGAGAAAATTCTTTTCTCTCTTTGAAGAGCAACTAAAAGAGATTTACATCCTTCTTCTGTCAAAAAATGTGTACTCCCAAGTCAAAAATCCAGAAGGTAAAAGTTGTATGTTTAAAACAGACCGAGTTGGCGGTCAAATCGGCGACGACGCGGGGCAACATACGAGTGGGCGGCGACCCGTCTCAAGGTCGGGCCTCACATAAGCGCAACGAGCCCGCAGCCGTGCGTCTCGCTGGTGAAATATAGGGGATATTACGGTGCAACAATTTTGTATTTATTTAACCGCACTAATAGCGAGTCAATTATACCACGCTTTAAATTACACCTAATCATAAATTAAATCTTTACAAATAAGGGTATCACAGATTTAAGGTTTAGCCACATATAACCTCACCGAGTCCTGCATCGTAGCACGGCCATGTGTTGGTTTTGAAATATACCGTTGTAACTCAAATGCCGTAGGCTTAATATCACCGCTGCGTGCCCGACCACATAGCTCGGCATCTGCCTTTAACAAGTAAAAAACATTAGTTTATCTGTTTTCATATAAGTTTTACTTATATATTATTCACAAGATGTAACGACTAAAATTAATTTTACACTTTTAATACTTATATAAATTACTTTTTCTTCTATTGTTTGTTTTACAACAACTTACCTTTAACCACAAACTCTTAATTTTTAGACGGAATTAACTGAAATAAAAGTGAGGCCCGTAAACTCAATGCTTGCTTGGGGGAACATCGGCACTACCCGATCCACGGATGTATTTCATTTCCTGGGCATGTTTCAGATCGTACGAGACACGGTCGTGTTACGGTGTGGGTCTTGTGGGACATCGGTGCGGATATGTGTTGGCAAGACCTTTACCTTTACTACACTTTAAGTTTGGATAAGTAGGAAAATCCGTTTTATTTAAACAAAGAGATATACATACATAAAACAATATTTTTGAGGGCATGAAAAATGCATTTTAATTTTTTCCGAATTATTTTGCCCCACTTTCCTCTATTACCGTGAAATCGGGCTCGGTGCAGTTATGTGTGGCCCGACCTTCATGGGTGTTGCACACTGATCTCGATGGATTGCCAATTAGTGTATTCCTTTTACCTTGTAGAACCGTTCTGAACTGTTCTCTGAACTGTCAATAGTGTCAAGAACGGTTCTACAACATGAAAAAATGTCAAAAAATTGTAAAAGGAACACTTATGGTGTCGTTCTGGGCGGTTCTGGAGCATAAAAGGAATACAGTAAATGTTATAACCTGCGCGAAACAAAAGTTACATTTCATGGGGAAAAAACCGGTTTGTGCGCAAGCCAGTTGAGGGTAAACGCACCTGGCACCAAACAACTATCCGCATTATCGGAAAGAATTTGTCGAAGGCGTCCTGGTTTTCTGTTCGGAGTACGATAGCTAATGAGCGTCACGGTCTGACCGCGAACGGAGGGTATGGGGTGCCGGTGTTTGTATGTTGCCACGGCGCAGTTCGTCCACCCATTTATTTGTTTACTGCGCGAGGTTGTAAAAATCCAAAAAATGCTTCTTGCCACTGCGCATCTAAATGTAGGTTATCTATGGTTTTGCACCGCTTCGTCGCCGACTCGACTGCCGACTTAGCAAAAACCGCTCCGTCTGTTTTATTCCGGCAATAAATGTTAATATTCGCAGTATTTTTTTTTGTGTTGCATGTTTAAGTTACATTTAATATATAACCAATTTATGTAAAAGCTTTGTCCAAAAGCTGAAAAACAAGATCCGAATTAAATAAAGAAACAGTTTTAAGCAATTAAAGCAAAAATGTATTATTGGAGCTTAGCCAAGGCTTTAAAAATTGTTTTTCTATTTTTTTACGGTACATTATCCTTGTATAAACATATTATTACACACATTGCAAAAATACGTTACAAGCGTTTCTTTGTCAAAACAAACACATCTGACTGTTTTGTTTTTTCAGACAAGGCAAGTGTGCTCTACTGCTACCGTCACGTGCTAATTAAATCATTTTCTACAGGGTGTTCCGAAATTTATGCATTAAATTTCAAGAGCATATACTACGTTAAAAATAAGCTCTAGTTTCCTATATAAACATGTGTCCGGAAACGCTTCCTTTTAGAGATACAGGGTGTTAAAATTCTAAGAAAAAAATTGTTTTTATCATAATTTTTAAACCACTCCAAATATTGAATTGGTATTTGGTACATTTGCTTAACAGCAGCAATAAATATTTCTTTCCATGTTAATTTTTCAAGAAAAAAATGGTGCGCCACTGCTCTTTCCTGAAATAAAAATTGTTTTTAAAATCCCCATTGAATATGAAACAAATTTGATTTGACTTTCTCCCAAACGTTGCATAGTTTTCAAAAAAATTAAAAAAAAGCGCTTTGATGCGTGACAATTTGTTAATAAAAACTTCACAAAAATAATTGAAAATTTTAGGTTCTAAAAATGTTTAATATTTTTGTCATTATTTTCGCAAATTCGTCATGCATCAAAGTGGTTTTTATTTTCTTGTTCGAAAACTATGCATCGTTCGGAAAAAGTCAAGAGATCAAATTTGTTTCAAATTCAATGGGGATTTTAAAAATAAGTTTTATTTTATAAAAAAGCAGTGGTGTACCATTTTGTTATTGAAAAATAGTCCGTACAAATATGGTACGGACATAACTGGTAATTTTATAAAAATATTTTAAATAGAAAGAAATGGCATTTTCTGCTGTTAAGCAATGTACCAAATACTAATTAAATATCTAGAGTGGTTTAAAAATTATAATAAAAATATGTTTTTTCTTAGAATTTTAACACCCTATATCTCTAAAAGAAAGCGTTTCCGGACACATGTTAATATAGGAAACTAGAGCTCATTTTCGAAGTAGAATATGCCATTAAAATTAGATGCATAAATTTCTGGAACAACCTGTAAAGTAATTGGTTGGCATTAACAAGTTTTGCTTTTGAGAAAAGTACCCGGTACTTTACCTTAAGAAAGAGTTTTATCGCGATTTTAAAAATAACAGTTTACTGCGTGTATACATTCAGAGTAGACTGTAGGTAGACTAAAAACCAGTTACAAAGATGCCAACAGCGTCATACAAATAAAGACGGCCATCAACTATCGCTGTCTAAACGCGTCATTTACATCGTGTGCGAGCAACAAAAAGGAGAATAATTGAAAGTGAGACAGAAGTGGTGACGCCGTGGCATCTTCTCTACTGGCGAGAACTTTATCTCCTACATTTTCAGAACGTATTCTACGTACATAAAAAAATAATTAAATCTTTTTATACTTATTTATGTGTAACTGATTCTAAAATTAAAAGTAAGAAAAACTTCGGTAATTGTCTAAAAAGTTGCGGCAACTCCGATTTTGACGAAACTATGTATACAGGGGTTTTTGGGGCGCTGATACTGCACGAATCTAAAAGATTTTTTTGGAAACGTTCCGATCTCGAGGTATTAGTTTTTAAGGTTGAAATTAAAATATATTTATTTTTACTATATTCCTCCTTCTTTTGCTCAAAATTCCTAAAATAACACTAAATTGACACACAATATTTCATTTAACATTAAAAACCTGTTTAAAACTTGTGTTTTTATTGATTATATGCTTTTATTATAAATTTTTTACTTTAAATCAAGTCGCCATGTCTGCAACCATTCATACACATAGGTGTATGCATGGTTGCAGCGTTTAGGAGTAAAAGATTTCGAATTTAATGAAAAAAAACGTGTAAGATATCTAAAAAAGTTTTCTTTATAGATTTTCATAAAATATTGTGTGCCAATTTAGTGTTATTTCAAGAATTTTGTGCCAAAACAAGGTGGAATATAAGAATTGTGTTGTCAACAGTTACTGGGACCATGACTTTTAGTTTGTTTTTATATTTTAATTTATTCTATAAAAAAATTGACGACTTTTTCCAGTTTAGACTATAGTAAAACTAAGGATAGTTTCAATTTCAACTTAAATGATGAATATCTCGAGAACGAAACGTATACCAAATTTTGTCATAATCGAATTTGCCGCAACTTTGTAGACAATTACCAAAACTTCTTATGAATAAAGAAAGTTTAGGGCCTAACTGCCTAAAATTTCTTCACCTATTTTTTTTCGGAGTTTTGTTGTATGATAAAAGAATGGCGAGATATCTTTTTTTTCTATGGAACTGAGAAAAATATGCAAAACTAATAAGACGGATCTTTATATTAAAATTAAGAGTTCATAGTTGTCAAGCATTCTCCGAAAGTGCATATAGAAACCAATTTTTCAATGTCATAAGTTAAAAAAATAGTACAGTGGAACCTCTATAACTCGAAATTCAAGGGACCACCGCGCCGTCACTTCAAGTTAAAGAGATTTCGAGTTATGGAGAATAAAGTACACGGCAATAATACAAAAAAAATGAGCAAGGAACAATAATAAACTTCAACTTAGAGGAAATTTTGACTTATGAAGGTTCGAGTTGTAGAAGTTTGATTTTTTGTCCGACCCAATTAGACACGGATTTATTTATTATTCTCTTCTTTAAAACTATACAGTGTGTTCCTTAAACACAGGCTAATATTTAAGGGGTGATTCTTGGACTCATTTCAGAAAAAACTTTATAATATGGACATAATGCCCCAAACATTTTAACTTTTGAGATACATGGTGTTAAAATTTTCAAAAACTAAAAATTTCGAAAACAGTTATTATAGTAAAAACTGTTATACTGGATATTAATCCTATTTAAGTAAGTATTTATTATTTTTGTTACATGAGTGCTAATAAAAATTATAAAACCCATGTTTTTAAATGAAAACGATCCCGAAATGCTTCTTTTATGGTCTAAAAATATGCAATTAAGTGATTTTTTTTCTCCCTAACTAAACAAGATGCAAAAGAATTAGACAATTTTACACGCATTTATACAGTCAGTGGCGTACTGTTTTTTGATAAAAATATTCCTGTATTTGCCTCTCGTGACGCCACTGGACTTAATAAATGTAATTAAGTTAGTGATAAATTACCCCCTTAACGCCATTAATAATATTGCCAAATTAAAACAAAATTGGGTAAAGGATAGTTAGTATATTTTATATTGTATATTATTTAATTTTAACACTCTGTATTTCAAAAGTTAAGAGGTTTTAGGACATATTAACATGGAAAGTTTTTTTTCTTTAAATGAGTCCAAGAATCACCTCTTAAAGATTAACATGTCTTTAAGGAACACCCTGTATGTATAAGGATTTACACCCTATAGGATTTTGTTATCATTGTGAAACACCCTGTACACCAACCCGACCGTGCTTGAAGGATCCTCCTTGCAATTATAGCCGCTTTTGAGTGTAACTAACTTCAAGTTATACAGACGCAATTTCCTTCCACAATAATTAATATATTATGTAATTTGTTTAACATTTTTATGCCGGTAAAACTTATTTATAGACTCAGTCAGTCACATGACCTAACAATCGAGGCAAAAAGCGACGATTATCAATGTTTAATATTTTTTAAGTCGGGCACGGTTCAAGAGCGCGCCGTTATCGCGAAAAAATGTACACAAGTTACTGTAAAACAAAAGAATTGACTAAATATACGTCACGGTTATCTCTTAAAAATTGTTTTTGTTTTTCTTTATGTCTCGAATAAGGTTAAATGCATAAGGACGATTTTATTTCAAGAGTACCGGGTGTGAAGTTATACACCCTCTTAACTTTTTTATTTTTTATCGTACAAAATAAATAATAATATCAGTTTGTTCGGTTAATTCTGTAGTTTCTGAATCAATAATTAGATTTTTAATATATCTTTAAATATACAGAGTAGAACAAAAAGTAAGATTTTTTTTAAATGGAACAAATAAAACTCTACATTATATCACTAATAAAAAGATCTTTTAAAGAGCTTTAAAAAATGCTACATTTGATACATCTATCTTTATTAATTTCGGAAATATTGTCATTCAAATCTAAAAAATAAGGGTAAATTTTAATTATGTAGGTACTAGGTTATATATGTATTATGGCAATAATTGCCCAATAATTAAATTTTTGGCCATATTTCCAAAACCAGTAAAGATAGACCCATAAACTATGATATTTTTGTTACGCTCTTTAAATTATCTCTTAAATGGTGCTTCAATATACAGGGTGTTTAAAATAAATCCTATATTTTGTCGTACCCTGTATATCATAAGAGAAAAAGAATTCTGATTAAACATATACAACAAAATAATGGTTTTATTTCTTTTTTACGTTAAAAAATAAAAAAGTTAGGTTCATGTAAGTTTATGCCGTTTTAAATGGGAATAAAAAGTAGTCTTCAAATTTGCATGGCCATATTTCGAAAACTAATTGAGATATTAGGGTATTTTTTTAAAGGTTTTGGAAGATCTTTTTAATGGTAAAATATTATATTTAATACATTTACATATACATTTAAAAGAATCATACTTTTGTCTAACCCTCTATATATAAGAGGTAATAAAAATCTCACTTCTAACTTGAAAACTACATAGTTGACCCAAAAACTACAAATTTTAATTATTTTGTACGATTAAAAATAAAAAGTTAAGGGGTGTAAATTTATAACTTGAGACCACTGATCTCAATGGATTGCCAATGTTATAACCTGCGCGAAACAAAAATTACATTTTATGGGTGAAAAAACCGGTTTGTGCGCAAGCAAGTTGAGGGTAAACGCACCTGGCGCCAAACAGACTATCCGCATTATCGGAAAGAATTTGTCGACGCCGTCCTGGTTTTCTGTTCAAAGTACAGTGACGGAATTAAAATCTCGTACACCTAATTTTGCCCAGTGTGATGTTGGCTTTTGCGTACTTGGATCACCTGGCGTACCTGGATCACCTGGAAATATACCTTAATTGACAAATTGTGTTATATGTCACACATTTCAAAATTATATTATTTTACTTTTTTAATTTTGGAAAATGAATGAACTAGAGAAGACGAGAGTAATTACTGTATTTGAAGAAGGTGTTTCTCTGGGAAGAATAGCTCAGCAAGTTGGGAAACCAAGAAGCACTATTCAGAGCTTCAGAACTAAATGGAAAAATACAGGATCATTGGAAAGAAGGGCTGGAAGTCGTAGAAGAAAAATTTTAAACGAAACAATCCCTTTCAGACAGCTGTAGAAGCACACAACCAAACTAATTTTCCTCAGACAGTATAAGAACGGCAAGAAATTGTATTAGGAAAATTCGGAATTGAGAAGCAGTGTGGTTCCTAAAATCCATTTTTGACTGATATGAATAAAGAGCTAAGAATGGGGTTTGCAATGGAATATTTACAGCAATGTATGGATTTTTGGGAAAGGTTAGTATTTACCGATGAGAAGATTTTTCAATCTTATTATAGCGGGCAGATTAGAGTGTATAGGCCGCAAAATACACAGTACGAAGAAAGATATAACCAACATGTTAAAACAAGTGGTAGATTTTCTGGTTAGTTCTGGTTAGTGTATGGGGGTATATGTCTTTCAAAGGGCTAGGCATATGCCACCGTATTCCAGAAGGATTTAATAGTCAAGCCTATATACACATACTCCAAAATGTTATTTTGTCATCGGTAAACAATATATTTGAACAAGAAAATTTTATATACCAACATGACAACTGCCCCGTCCATACACCAAGGAGAGTTTCGGACTGGCTACTGGAAAATAATAGGTTATTGTACCTTGGCCCTCAAAAGCCCTGATATCAATCCAATCGAAAACGTATGGGGAAATATCGTAAAGGAAATTAAAAAGAACAATGATTTCCATCCACAAAACAGTGATGATTTGTGGAATGAAATTGAAAAAACCTGAATAATTACAATGTTCACCATGCACAAATGCTGAACAATATTTGAATAAAATAAACTATATATTTATTTTGGAGTCATGTATTTTATTGAATATTAATTAAGGTAAGAAAAAGGTAAAAAGCCAAGTTTACTAAAATATTGAAAATTTACATAAAATGTTAACCTAAGTGTACGAAATTTTATTTCCGTCACTGTACGGTAGCTAATGAGCGTTACGGTCAGACCGCGGACGAAGGGTACGGGGTGCCGGTGTTTGTATTTTCCCAAGGCTTTTAAGTGCGCATGGTCGTCCACCCATCCATTTGTTTACTGCGCGAGGTCGTAAAAATCCGAAAAATGCTTCTTGCCACTGCGGATCTAAATGTAGGTTATCTGTGCTTGACACCCGGTACAAAAAGATTTAAAAAACACTTTCATACTTAAAAGCGCTATTCTAAATGTTTATATTTTTTTAAACAATTAACATATAAACACAGATAATGAGTCGTCCATAAATTACTTGTGGCATTTAGGTGGAGGGGGCTATTTGCAAATATCCCCTCATTTTTCTTCCCTAGAATTTGGACAGGTTCCCAATAGTTCCTGGGCCAGTAATGAAATTCACTTCATGATAGAAACACTTTTTAAACTTTTTAGGGTGGTTCCGTTTGACGAGTCTATCACGAATATTCATTCCGCCATATATGGAAGCGGCCCGTTAATCCAGCCTGTCAATATCAAATGTTTCGGGTGTCGAAGAAGTTTACCACAATTTTTACATACAATTTTTAAACATTGTTCAAAAATCGTAAGGATTACAATTACGAAACCTGCCCATTTCGATACCCAATACATGTCAATAGGCCTTAGGCCCACCGCAAATTGAACCCAGCCCACGCTCAACCCATCCTTACCACTTCCACGTTTTTGATCAGTTTACCGCATATTGGAACCAATTCGGCATCAACCATATTTCACATTTTTAAAACAAACCCATGCTGCATAAGACTCACGAAATCTGTGCGGCGAACACAAACCCTATCCACGCGTCGCTGGCAACAGAATGGGCTAGCTCTGGGCTGGGTCCAATATGCGCCACTCCATTTAAAAGCATGTTTTACAAAGTTATCCACGCGTGGGCTGCGCGTGTGCTGTGCGTGGGCTGGATTCAATTTGCGCCTGGCCTTATGGCTAGTTCTGTCACTTCACCCTGTTTAGGTTAAACGTTGCCCTACAGGAATCCCAAAAATGGCTCCTTAAATCAACTTTTTCCACATATACCCTTTTTAGGTAAAATGTGTTAAAAAATAAAAATTGTCAATTAAAAGGTAAATACTATGTAAATACTAAAAAAATCGTTTTAAATACCTGCAAAATATAGCAGGTGTGGTTTCCAAAAAATAAGAAAATTTTTAATTTTCACTTACCAAAACCTCCTATAGCTGAATATTGTGACAAACACCTAATATTAGTTTCACCCTGTATCTCCTAAGTCATCCACTTTTGAACTAAGATAAGTTTGGTTGTCATTTTTTAGCCTTAGGAATTTCAAGTTTTTATCGTTATTTAACAAACTGCATACTTTTACCCAATGGGTTGAAAGAGGTTGAATTTAATTATAGTAAAACTAACGCCAAATTCTGGTTGAAAGAACATAACAAATGGTTAAACTAACAAAATTACGATTTTAAATTTAAAAGTAACAAAACTAAATGTTTGTAACAACAAAAATATAATCAACATTGGTTTCATGTTTAGCCAATCTTTTTACAATTATTGTTAATCCAACCTATTATTTGTTGATAAAAGATAAAAAAATGTCAAATCAACCATCCAGAAATTGACACATCAAAATTTGTTAAGTTTATCATTTCAGTTTTCTCGGTGTACGAAGGCCATTTTTTTACCTTCGATCGTGCGGTGAAATTGCCAGGCCAGAGATAGCAGACAAAGCTGGATGGCAGACATTTTGGCACTTCCTCTACTGTAACCTCAACCGTTTCCAAGATCAACTTTTTGAATTAATCTGGCGACATAAACATGGAAGCTACAGTCAATTCTCCCGCCAGGTGCACAACAACAAAAATATAATGGCCACCATGTTTTGGGACCAAGGAGATGTACCGCTCGTTGAATTTTTACAGCCAGGCATTACAATAAATGCAGCAGGTTACTGCCAAACTTTGCAGGGTTTGCGAAGAGCCATTCAAAACAAAAAAAGAGGAATGCTCACTTCTGGAGTCGAGCTCATCCATGACAATGCCCGTCCGCACAGTGCTGGTGTATTCTATTTTTTTCTTGGTTTTTGTCTTCAGGTCCAATCTACTACTCTTCCCCTTCCGGACTATGCTTTCCAGGGCTTCGTCGGCGGAAAATCTGGATAATCGAGCTCGTAGCTCCCAGAAATTCCAAAAAAAAGAAACAAAAATAACTACAATCGATGCAATGCATAAATTGTCGGCTGTCAAACCAAGACCTGCTACTGGTGTTACGTATTTAAGAAATGCCTCGTGTTCTCCACCAAAAAGGATACTATCAGCTTATAGGAATCTTCGCTCACAGCGCTTAGATCCAGAAGAAAGATGCCGTCAATTTAGCGTGAATCTTTCCTTGATCCCCGAAGTTAAAAACGTCCGTACGGCACCTCTAACCGCCACTCCGGGAAGAACTTTGTAATCCTCTACGCACGTCCGCACTGTCCGGAGGTCAAACAAAGAGTCCCAGTGCTGGTGTAACGAAACGTTTTCTTACCGGGTTCCAACAGGCCCGTACGCAGAAATGGATTTATACAATGCAGAAGCAAATCTGCGTACAACTCTGGGATTCAGTGGGACATTTTTATATCTTCCCGCGTACAGCCCCAATCTGGCACCAAGCGACTTCCACCTGTTTCGTGAACTGGGAGGTCATAGCAGTCATAGCTTCAGCGAGGAGCTTCAAAAAGCCTTTATCACTTATCTTAAGCCGCGTCCAGACTTCCAACAATTCGCCGTGCCGCTCCATGCCGCATACCCCGCCAAACAGCGCGGACGTGGTCGTGGACGAAATTTACGTCGTTTCAAGGGCTTGACGATTGGATGATTCAGAGCTTGTCGGTTTTTGGCGTCAAAGGAGCGCCCAAACAGGTTGGTTAGTTTGGACAGATGTTTGACGAATTGTTGCAAGTACTGACGGCAAGGTTCTACGAAGAAGGTACCTATTGAAAAGCTTCTTCAGCAGTATGTCAAATGCGTCAATTTATTTGGCGATTACGTTAAAAAGTAACTAAATATTGTATGTCGCTTTTGGTATTTAAATTATTACAGTAATCGTAATAGTTTGATTTTTATATCCTACCGGAGGTTGGAAAAAATGACCCTTGTATAATTTTAAAAATTCCCAAAAGTACAAGTTTTTGTAATTTTAGGTATAAAACATTTTTAACTTTTATAAATATGGTGTCAACTAAAAAAATATAATATTCTTGAATTCATGTAAAGTAACTGTAATTTTAAAGTATTTAATTTGGGAACCGTATCGTCTCGCCTCATTTAATTTAACAATATTATTATTGAGTGTTTCACGCCTACCAACAATGATGATAAAAAAATGTCCTTGACTCTGTTTTAAATAAAACTTTTCCATTGAAATTACGAATTTTAGTATGTATTAAGAGGTTTTGATTACGTTAATGTTAATAACTGATTGGAATAACAAAATAATTCATATATTATAAATAATTAATATTAAGAACAATTGTTACAATTAACTAAAGAAATCGTTGGCACCGTCTTGAAAAAGACAGTTTTAAGAAAAACGCTTTTAAAGTTTCGCGTCAAATTTATGATACTTAAGACTTAATTTATTTAAAATTTGCCTTATTGCTTCATAACATCGGACTTTCCTTGACTTCTAAAAACTATCCTCATTTTCACTATATTTCCCCTTCTTTTTGCACACAATTCCCGATTTAAAGCTTAAGTGGCACACAATATTTGATTTCCACCCTTTAAAGGTACGCGGTACGTTCGGCATCGGACGGACGATACGGATTGGAAAAAATAGTTTTAGTGAAATTAAACACACACACACGCACATGCGAGTTATGGTTAAACTACACACAAAAAAAGATATCTTAACTTAAAACAATTTGCTTTGACTTAAGACACGTTGTGAGTTGTATATAACGAAAAGAATATATTCTTCTTATCAGTAAATGATATTCTTAAAAACATTATTTTAGTACAAGCATAAAGGTAGATTCAGTTAAGTAAACATATTTTTTTAAGTTAAGAATATTAATGATTTCTTTGTAGATATTTTTTTGTCGACGCGATTATCTAGCGAAGAAAAGCACTAATTTCATTGGAGAAAATATATTCTTGTCAAGCGATCAATTTAAAACATATGTTTTCTTCGGCAAAAACAAATTAAAACTTAAGTTAAGAATACATTTCTTTGGCCAAGAATATATTACTTTAGGGTTGTCTTGGTTAAAGAATAACATAATTCAATACTTTCTTCAAATAAAACTACTTGGTTTTCATTTAAAACAAAAGATTGTTATAAAATTTTATTATTCACAATTATTATTGTTAGAGTACAAAACAAAGTTTTTAATGGTATAATAATTTTATGATATTATGTTAGACCTTCTGGACGTCTCTTAGAGCCAACTCTGCTGGGGCGTCTAGGATTCTATTAATGGAAATCTCCTGGTACAGCTCTGATGTTAATAAAAACAAGAGGTTTTGGTGCTCTGCATCCGGCATTTCTAGTATATTCTCCAGTACTTTCTTTGTGAAGATTTCACGGAAGATCCCGATAGTCCTGGCACGATAGTAGCTTTAGTGTGGATATTTTCAGCACGGTGATCCAACTACCCCATAAAACTACAATGTGTAACCACGGATGAACTTGACTATATACCTGTAAAAAATATATTTTTAATATTTCGAAAAAAGTTATTCTTCATAAATTTTTTGCTTTATCCGAAATGCTAAAAGCTATTACAAAAATTTTTGTAGGATTTACATGGTGGTTTATAACTGCAAAATCAAGACTTTAAAAATAAAATTTTTGAGACTACCTAAAACCTTTTTGAGACTAGCAAAAAGTACTTAAAAGTGTATAACAAAAAAATTCCTATTGATTATGATTTTCAGTAAAAATTGAGGTTAACTAACTAAAAATAATTAAAAAAAAAAATATGTTTTACAGTTTATTAAAATATATTTTTTTTTTTTGAACAAAAGCTTTAAAAAATCGTCTGACTTACTATTTAAATCCAAATTCGGTAGTATAACGCGCCTGAGTGGACGACGCGTTTTTCTCCATGTCTACAAGCAGGATCGCACTAATCCAATTTCGTTGGTTTTTCGGAGTCTACACCTCCTTTCTGTCAAGTTTATTACCATTTATGTGGTGTTCGTTAGCACTTAGGCCATGGTGATGCCGACGTTTTTCTCAAAATCCTCCTCGGTGTGCAGCCATCTTACTTTTTGGCTATCTAGTCAACCTTTCTGGACAATTTTTTTAACTTCTTATAATCTTGCAGTGTGGAAGAAAGCGTTTTTGTGTCCTGGTTCGCCGATACGCACCTCCCTGGGCAACGTTTTTTGCAAAAATGAATAAATGAAATACCTTTGGTACCTAATTATGGTGACCAAGAATATAATATTTTGGTTTAATAATACAAAACCTATATTTTCTTAAGTAAAAGAAATAAATATAAATTGTTTTGACTGTAAAATACTTATATTTTTTAGTTTTCTTTTAAAAAGACATTGTCTTTAACAAAAATAATATTAAATCAACAAGAATTTTAGTCCAAAGTAAAATTATGTTTTAAGTAGAGAATAAAAATATTACTTTGTCTTGGCTAAAGAAATTTAAATTTTCCTGTAAGAATAGGTTTTCTTAAATATCTCTTATCATAATATTCTTAATTTTAGACAAATTGTGTCTTATTTTAAAAATATATAATTGCTTGAAGTATACATCGTAAGAATAATATTATTTAATATGAAAATAATGTAATTTCTTGAGCAAGAATATTGTTTTCCTTCAAGAAAATGTGTTTTAAGTTAAAAATAGATTTTCAAGAAAATCCATATTCTATTTGCAAGAATTTTATTTTTGGTGTGTATAGGTAAATATTAAAAGTTAGCGCCTTTTCACCCGGGGTATAAAACCACTCGGTTAAAACCCTCCGCCAGGGATCGGCTTAAATTCTTGTAAAATAACTCAATTTCTGACCTGTATCGCACATATGTAACGGTAATGGCCGGATTTTAATTAAAGTTGCTATATTTTCGTGGGATTTTTTAAATCCGGTGCCAACCGCCCACACATATAGGTGTACTGCTTCATTTAATTTGACTAAAACTATTTTTTCCGATCCGTACCGTCCGTCCGAAGTAGACGTATGTGCGCGTACCTTTAAACCCCGTTTTCCATGTATTTTACACATTTTATCAAATAAATTACAAAGGCTCACGCGGCAACCATGTCTATACGCCGCTATAGCCCCCTGCGATGTAAATTAATGATTGAAAGAAAGTTTTCGAAATATAATGCAAAAAGTTTTAAATACATTAAAAACTGGGTTTTAAAAGGTAAAGATTAACTATTGTGTGCCACTTTAGCTTTATATCAGGAATTAATCAAAAAGAAAGGAAATGTAGTGAAATTAGGGTTGGATGATTTTTAACTTTGATTATGGATCTCTCGAAAAAGAAACGTTTCCGACTAAAATATTTTTCAAATTCGTAATTAGCGCTCCATAACATCCCGTTTCCGTATTTTTTTTCCGAAAATGGGGTGTCAACTAGTAAATATTAAATTTTAAAAATGTGTGAACTTATTGAATTTGACCTGCGCAACTTCTTGAGATAAAAATAAATAGAACATTATATTTAAAAACACACGAAACAGATACGTGTAGCAGAAAAGTAGGAAATTTATGGATGGTGTCGATATCATGGTAAAATTCTTTATACCCAATACCTTACCGATGCCGAATTTTGTAAATGCAGTTTAAGCGGTTTTTAAGATATTTTTAAAGCCACGTACAGACAGTTCGCCAAACATCCGTCCAAATTAACCAACTTCTTTGCGCACACCTTTAACGCCAAAAAACGATATGCTTTGAATTACCGTCGAATAATTTTGTCGGTAGAGTTACTGGACACCCTGTCAGGGGCGTAGCTACTTTTGATAGGAATGAAAAAAGCAATGCTGAAATAAGAAAAACAATGTTCTTTGGAAAGTTAGGACTTTTAGTCTTTCTGGACCTCCTAACTCATTGTGATACGGGGCGCCACCAAGGCACGCTACGCCACTGCAACCCTGTATAAGCATCGTTGGTCGTTTGTTGTTTGGCTGCAACGTTTACTGCAGCCAAACAGCAAAGCCAACGATACGTCAAGTTTATAAATCGCCAGTTAAATTTAATGTCTTTTTATACATACATACAGAAACAGCTAAATAACATAACACATAGGCAATGTAAAGAAAAGAGACAATCTAACGTAAATACCTGCATGTAAACATATCTAATTGGATTAGTCACATACATCCTTTTTGTTAATTTATTCGACGATATCCCAATACCTACCTGCTTAACCAGTATACATACAAAATTATAAAATATGTTAGTCAAAGATCCTACCGGCCTTATGCTCGAATTTATTAAAACATTGGAAAATTTATCTAGGACATATGTAGGTACTTAAAAATTATTATGCTAACGGATCCTTGAAGTTTTTTTTACCGAAACATGCAGTATGTTCTCACTGATCTGAACAATAATAAGGATAAATACAGCAAAAATGACAATAACCCCTACGTGGGCACTGCGCAGTACACTTGTGGGCATGCGCACTAAAAATTTACAGACTAGCGGAAAACAAACAACAGGACCGGGTTTGGAAATTTGGTAAACGAGGGTTTTGGGGCGCTAATCACGACTTTTTTGGAAACGTTTCGTTCTCGAGATATTCATCATCAAAGTTGAAATTCAATTCTTAGTTTCACTCTATTCTGCCTTCTTTTGTACAAAATTCTTGATATAACACCTAACAGGCACACAATATTATATAAACATCTTTTAAAAAAACTTTTTTAGTTATTTTACACGTTTTTTCATTAACATCCAAATCTTTACCCCTAAAACGCTACAACCATGCATACACCTATGTGTATAATGGTTTCAGACATGGCGACTTGATTTAAAGCAAACTTTTTATATTAATAAAGAAAGGCTAAAAACCAATAAGAAAAACATGTTTTAAAAAGGGTTTTTATAGTTAAATAAAATATTGTGTGCTAATTTAGTGTTACATCAGTAACTTAGTGCAAAAAAAGGGAATTATTGTAAAAATAAGAACAGTTTGGCCATGATGACGAATATCTCAAGATCGAACCCTTTCCGAAAAAAAAATAGAATCGTGATCAGCGCCCCAAAAAAACAAGGTATAGCAAATTTCGTCAAAATCGGAGTTGCCGCAACTTTCTAGACAATTACCTAATTTTGTTTCTTGGATATATACACATATTTAAATATTTTATTTTAAGTTTGTACTCGTCTTCCATAGAAGTCCCTAAAAATTAAACCGGTTTAGATATTGGGTACTTTTTTTGTCTTGTATAATTTAGTATACGAGAGTGCTTTGAAGCACTAATCTCAACTTGAATTTTGTTTTTTGCTGGACCCTCTTTGACTAAACCTTAAAACTGCACGATATTTTTTGCGTTACTATCTTTCTTCTTAAAACTACTTTGACACAACAAAACTAAATCAATTGGTATTTTATTTATTTTATCATAAAACCAATTAATTTTGGTGTAACTAGTTTGAGGACTCAATTTATACACCGTTATTTCACTTTCGCTGCCGTAGCAGTTTTCGTTCAGTTAAACTTGGCGTGTTGTGCCATTTGTAAACGCCGTTGCCTCATTTGACTTGACCAAGTTATCACCTTTTGCCTCTGGTCGTTTGCAAACGTTCGTGATCTTAGAAAATTTTATGCTAAAAATTTTTGGGGTTAGGGACAAACTGACCTCATATTTGCAATCAAAACCACAAGAAAAACCTTCCAATTTCTGCAAAACAACACTATACAATAACTCATTATTTAGTTTTGGTTTATCAAAACTAAAATAAACAAAAGTTAAAAACACCACTGAAAAACACGAAGACTCGCTAAGCACAAATGTCCTTTCATTTGTGCTTAGCGAGAATACCAAATGACTAATAACGGTCGACCGTAGATGAGAGGTTGGTTTTTGGGCGGCTGACGGCGTCAACAATCGGAAAATCCCAAATTATCATGAGTGTGGCCCTGTTGCTATGTAGGTAAACATTTTCAGTGTTCCAACCACTATATTTATTAAAATACTGCAAATTTTGTCAATGTTGCCAACACTATATTGGATTTTAATTGAAAAACACTAACTTTTATGAGAACTGCGCATGTGCAAAGGTGTACAGCAACTCTCCCAGTGTGGGGTCAAAAATTCGTGCGCAGGTCTATTGAAAATATATGGGGAACATTTTCTATTAGCTATCCGCTTTATTTTTCAGATCATTGTATGTTCTTGGAACCGCTGCACTATGGAATAGAAATTAAATTTTTGGCCAAAATTCTGAAACTTACCAATCTAACTTAAAATAAGGTGCTCTTATATATTGAAAAAAAGTAAAATGCTGTATTACAGATGGTTTTTGGGGAAGAAAAACCTATTACATATAATTATAATTTTATACTTCCCTTAACATCATTACTTTTTATTGTACAAAATAAACTAAAAATATCAACATGTTTGGTTAATTCGTTAGTTTTCTAATTAGTAATAGGATGATTATTATCTCATTTGATATACAGGGCACGACAATAAGTATGATTTTTTTTAAATGGAACATTGTGTATATTATATCACCACCAAAAAGATCTTTTAAAAAGCTTTCAAAAAAAAACACATCTGATATGTCTATCTCAATAAGTTTCGGAAATATGACCATCCAAATCTGAAGAATAATTTTTAATTATCCTTCGAAGCGTAATAAAGTTACATCTTTTTCTTATCTTTGGACAAACCACGAAGACTAAAAGCCTAAATACCGTGAATGTCTTAATCTTTCTAACTTTCTTTATTTTTTAACGTATAAAATAAATAAAAACACTGTTGTAACACTTAAAAGTAGCAAAAAGTAGCAGGCCAATTGTTAGTACAAAAACTGATAAAGAAAATGGTAAAAAAGTGTTTGACAAAAGTAGCGAGACTTCGCGGGACTTTGCATCGGAAAAACAACAATAGGTTTTATTATTTTAATTCTTTTACTTTTTTTTAGTAACCTAGGCTAATAATAAACTTAGTAGGGTAAATGTTGTATATTTATGTTTACATGGGTAAGAATAACATAAATTATTGCAAATTTTTCGATAATATTAAAACACTTTTTATTTATTACTTAATTATTTTTGGTTGTATGATATTTATTGATTCTTTAACCACATTTGTAGGTTTCTTGTAAACCCAATCCTTTTATAATTTTGTGTACATGTAGTTTGGAGTATCTACTTTTAAATACACAACATGAGCCATTAAAAATACAAAGTTTCTTTTTGGCCAAGATAATGGATTTCTAGCCCATAGTGTGCTGTTTTACTATCTGTATTTGAACAAGACGTTTCATAATATTTTTATGGTTCCGTTTTATTTTTACAGCTGTTCTTGAAAATCCAATACCGATAAAATAAACTTAATTTCGCGAATTTTAACCGATTTTCGCGGAATTAATTAAAGTGTTTGCAATTGAAAACGAAATTTTTGTGGTTTTACAAACCCACATAAAATTTAAATTTAAAGTACGTAATTTGGTGTATGTATGGGGGCATTAACCTATTTTGAATAATTTTGCATCTATTAATATAAATTTATCAGTTTCTGTAACCGATTTATTTTTTTTTTTCTTTGAGACAGGTCACGAAGGCCTATGTCTAAGTACCAAAGAACCGCGAGTGTCGGGTTATTAAATATTCGATTCATATTTTTACTCTGTTCCGTCAACGTTGTCCAAGCACTCAAACATGCAGTATTTGCATTCACAGCACCTTTTAGACAACCACTACCTAAAAATGTCTTTTAGGCTGTGGTCTCAACCTCAAGTTCCCCGGTGACAGGCGAGATACTCTGACCGCTGAGCTGCCGGGGAAGACAGATTAAAAGTTTGCTGATTTTTTAATAATTTGCAAAGTATACGGTTTCACCAAATAAAAAAGTGGTCCGTGTTTAGGTATGTCATATTTTTAAAAACATCGATATCGATAAATATCGTTATGGCAAATATCGATTAGATATATCGATATTTGAGAGAGGAAAAAATATCGATATATTTTCTATATATATTTTTGTCTTAATAGGTACATAGTAGGTAAACAAATACAGCATAATAGTAAAAATCAGCTTAATACTTCAGTTTTTTTCAAATTTACTGTACAACATTTTTCGCAGTTTTAATAATTTAAGTGATAAAAGTGCTTTTTTACTTTGTCCAACACCGACTCCACAGAAAGCCTATCAACTACATCCAATATGGCGGCGCTACTAGTCAAGTAGTGTATAATAAACTGTCGTTCCTTAGTACTTAAATATTTGTTATTGGGCATGTTTATCGTAATCAAAATATTTTTTTATGATATTTAATCGTAAAATATTACATATTATACAGTGTGTCTGATAAAGTTGGAACCATATGGAAAACTTTTTAATATTCATTTTCGAAAAAAAATTCTTTATACAAAGTTTTGCATGGTCTAAAACTTAATATGCAATTATTAAATTTTATTTTTTTAGTCTTATACGAGATATGTTAAAAAAATAGAATTTTGCTCAAGAGTAAAGTACCTTAATTTTTGACAAAAGCAGAAAGTGCTATTAAATAAAGTTGTTCAGAATTAATGAGCATGTACAAATATGAAATTACAGCAATTAAGCATAAGCATTCAGATTTGATGAAAAACGCTAAAATTGTATCCTGCCAGAAAAGTAATATAAATTTATATGGAAGGAATTTTTATACTAAACTGCTGTAACTGCATATTTGTACGTCTTTTTTAACTTTTTTAAATAAAATTTTTTGATATTAAATTCTATGGTACTTTACTGTTGGAACAAAATTTATATTTTTTGACATATCTCATATAGGGTTTAAAAAATAATTAAATTTGATAACTGCATATTGACTGAACTTTTTTCCCAGAATGAATAATAAAAAAAGTTTTCCATATGGTTACAACTTTATCAGGCGCAGTGTATAATCCAGTAATTAGTAATTTTAGTCTTTAAACAAAAAAGTGAAAAAAACATTTTTTATAGAAAAATAAGTTGACATACTTACCAAAGCAGTATTAATTTTTAGGTCGAATTTCGCATTACATTTTACACTGCTTTTATTTTAAACATGTAGACTAGAAAATTTTTAAATATTAGCAATATATTTCTATCTGTTTTGTTCGAATATTTTCGAAGGTAGAATATATTATTAATGTACATTTTAATTATTAGCAATATATTTCTATCTGTTTTGTTCGAATATTTTCGAATGTAGAATATATTATTAATGTACATATACATTACAATTAAATACAAGTTATGTTTTTACTTACAATGTTCACAAAATTTAATAGATAATTAAATTTAACATACATTTTGAGCTTGATATGTATTTATTTATTTATTTCACTTTATTGTCTATAATAATCCAAAAGGATATGACAACGTCAAAAAATACAAATTAGTACTATAATTAAAAAATGTACAATAATATTGTTTTAACAACCTTAATTTTATACAAAATAAAATAAAATGCTAGACAAACTAATGTACTTTAAAACAGATTACAAATCACACAACCCCACAAAATTTGTTTTCACCATACTTGAGCAGGTATCATCTGAAAATAAATACCTACTAATATTATAAACTAACTTATAAACATTAAAAATATGTTATGCGAACTATTTATTCTTTTTTGTTGTCAGATTTTATCCGCTTCATTTGAGGCATATTATTTTTGGAAGTTAAAACGTAATTTTTTTGTTTGGCAAAATTTTTTAAAAATAGATTTGAAAATTTAAATAAAAGTTCTTTAACTATATAATTTGTGTCATGATTTTGACAATTATGTCCCAAAATAAATTTTAATCTACACCATTAATATTATTAAGAGACAGAACTGTAACAATTTCTCTATGGTTCTGTTCTCTTAAAAAACTGATGTTTTGGTTATTAGTTTTTCTACAGTCATATGCATATAAGCTGCACATATCACAACGCATGAATATGTTAGAGTAGCATAATCCACCCCTGTCGTTTGCAGAAATAAGAGTAGATGGATCCAAACTGCCAGTGCAACTTATACGTTGTTTTAGAATGAAAAATTTTATTGTAAAAATAAAGACATTTTAACAATTTAAGATTAATTCAGTGACCTATTTTTCTTCCGTGTTACACTTTAGTAGTAAAAATTAAAAGGTACCCACCTGGTTTTAAGCGTGGCCTGTTCAATGGTACATCCAAAATATCCCCTGTATTAGTATAAAATTTTGTACTGCGTTCTATATCGTCACTTTAAAAATGTAACTTATAAACCTACTAAGAACATAGACAACTTTAGATTTTTAAACAAAATACAATTAGGATCAATTATACCTTATAGAATGTGTTGTTGGAATAAAATTCTCCCTACGAATAGCATGTATCCATTTGTTTTTAAAATCTTCATTTGAGGGAAAAGAAAAACTGAAACCGTTGGGCCTCTACTGGCACTGGTACTCTTACAAAGAGGCACACAACAAGTGTACGGCATTTTCAAAAAACTTCATAATTTGTTAAAAAACAGAAATTTACTATAAATTTAGTATATAACCTGTCGTCTTTTGAGTTTAAAAATCTCAAAGAAAATCACAAAAAACACTAAACACTATACTAAGAGGGTCCTTTTAGTTCACTAGGCCAATAAAAAGTTAATAACACAATGTTTTAATTAGAAAAAAACTGGTTTAACCGGATGTAAACAACCACTTGTTGATACACCACTACACAAACATCACAAGAAAAAAGGTAAATAAAACATACACTGTACTAACAGTTGCAAAATCAATTTTAGACGTCCTTTATGTCCACTTAAAACAATTAAAAGGTTAAAACAACCGTTGAAAACGAAAAAAACTGACAAAAGCACTATACTTGTCTACTGTACCAAAAACCTAGAGATGCCGCCATTTTTTATCGTCGGATGACAGTTGATTGGCTTTCCGTGAAGTCGGTGTTGCTTTGTCTCATTTACCACAAATACATATCGAGAATATTCGATATTGATATATCAATATGAGTTCCGAAATATCGATATTAGAAAATAATCGATATATCGTTGCCATCTCTATTCGTGTGGGTATCGAAGAAGATTTATCTTACTTATTTTTTTCCCGCAAAACACGAATCTAAAGTCAAAATTGGATATCAAACTGCAAAAAACCGACAAAAATCCTGTTTTAATTTTTCCTGCATGATGATAACATTGATATAATTTTTGTCGTTTAATTTTTTTGTAAATGTAAAAAATGTTTTAATACTGGATGAGTCTCTTATTTTTTTTATGTACAGAAACTAAACAAAAAACAGGTGTTTAGTGGGACCGATTTTGTAAATAAGGAATACATATTATTGTTGTTTTAAATTTATTTAATTAATAATATGATATCTGACAATAAAAAGTTTTAAGCATAAAAAAGTTTTAAGCATTATTCTTTGAGTTTAGTAACTTATTAAAATGGTATTCAAGACACACTGTATAGATGGGCTCATATTTAATCATTCTGAAAGCGATGCCGCTAAGTACACAAAAAATGAGAAAGTAAACAAACCTTTTCGAATGCACATAGCCTCGGACAGAGCCTGATTACAGATTGTTAGATAAATAATAAAAAATACATTGCTAAAACACGTATCACCTACTTACAGAACATTCTCTTATTTCGCCTCTGCCTACTATAAAACCGGTGGCACGTGGCGTGGTACTAGAAACTCGTCGGGTTAAATATTTTTCCTGCCATAAATCATTGTTCACAAAAGGGTTTCTTTACTTTATCATTTTTGTGTACTTGGCGGCATCGCTTTCAGAATAAATTAAATTTGAACCCATCTTTACTATGACTATGACAAGGTATTGGTCTACTAAATCCAGTACTGAACAATAAGGTATTATAAATTATAGGGGCAACTTAAAATATGGAGGTCCATCATTTTTGTTAACTAGGAAGAAGGGCAAACAGAGAAAAACCAATGTTATCGTAACTATTAGCCATATTTTAAAAAACAAAATTAAGTACAACAGGTTTTTTTTTAACCGGTTTAGCCGAAATAAGGTAGCTATTAATTCCCATAAAATATTATTTTTCTTTTAAGGAGAGTAGAATTCTGAGAAACAAGTTCAAGAAATCTTATTATAAACAAGTCCCTATAAACGTGTGGCACTCCCGCTATGCATCGTTGCCATATTTCGAAACGCATTGTCGTTTTAAAGTACAAAGTTTAACGTTACAATGCGATAAACATTTTTATGTTTAAATTAGTATTATTCATCAATATAATCCATTGTTTTGTTTGTCGATTTTTTTAGTTAGACAATCTGTATACCTAGAGTTTCCAACTATTTCTATTTTTATAATCGGTACCTTTTAATTAGGGCTGGTTCGAATACCGGTTTTTGGATAATCGTACCAATACCGAAATCCGGTTCTTCGAATATCAATTTAAGGCACTTTAACACAAAATGTCAAAATAATGTCACAACACGTGTTTATGTCACTTTTTACTTTAGTAACTCGAGACTAAAGTAGCATTTTAGTCCCTGAAGAGCGGAAAATATATTTTGGGTCTTCTGCTTTTAGCTTAACATTTCTCAAGTCCAATTCTTTTGTTTTTCTGTACCCTAAATTCTTATTAAGCAATGTGGAAAGATTATGCAATTCACAAGCATGTGTTAGGTCGGCTGTGTCAGGAAATAAAAAAATAGCAAAATGTACTTGTTACACAAAACAAAACAATTTTTATACACCTAGGTATTTTTAAAAATTAAATCTTCCTTTGTTTGGGACAAAGAATCCTAAATCATAAATATCCGGCAACAACGCCTCATAGGCCATGAACCGGTCCCCTTGTTCTCGCTATGTTGCTAAGCGATCAGCTGATCGTCGCACGATTTCCTTCCAATCAGCTGTGTGCCTTCGCGCAGTGTTGTCAGACCTACTTGTTTGTATTTCTAATATCTTAAAGGCATGGGAGTGTAATCCTGACTAACTCGAGTGATTAGATAGTTAAATAGATTAGGGGTATGTGTGTCTTTTGTTATTCTGTGGCTGTGGAGAGGGTAATATATTTTAATGTTTTCTCTTAAAGTAATAAAGGGTTTTTATTGTATAAAGTTTTCAGTTTTGGACTGTAACAATTTAGTTTTTGATAAGGGGCCTTGTTGGAGGGTGCAAAATAAATTTATAAATTTAACTATTGTGTGATAGAGATGTCATTTCTTGGACATTTAGAGGAAGTTTTGAAAATTCCAATACACGAACTTAACGATGTGTGCCAGGAAATAAAAGAGGTATGTAGACGAGGGGATTTCGTATCATACATGTACAAAAATAAAGCCAAAAACAACTCTCATTATTTTTAAGTAGTAAATATATGAATATGAATATGTTTTTTTTAGTTTTTCTGTATATACAGGACGTTTAGCTGCTAAATGTCTAATTAACAATATAAAAACTTTTTAAAATTATAAAATATGTCATTTTGGAATAAACATACTGTTAAATCTTTGATAGTCCTTCGATGCTAAATTTCGAAATATTAACAATCGAACATCGTACATTTAAAGGTCTGACCACACATAACCGCAAAGAGCCCGCAGCCGTGCTGGTTAAAAGTAGGGGGATGCGGTGCAAAAAGTTTTGTATTAAATAAAATTGCAGTAACATGAGTCCTTACACTAAGCTTTAAATTACACCTAATCATTAAATAAACCTTCACAAATAAGGCAACACAGTTTTCACTCTACACAAAGGTAAGTAGAAAAATTTGTTTTATTTAAGCAAGGAAATATACATACATAAATAAATGTTTCTTATATTTTTGAGGACATGAAAAGTGCTTTTGAATTTATCCGAAATATTCTGCCCCACTTTCCTTTATTATTGTGGTTTGGTGCGGCCTTGGTACGGTTATGTGTGGTCAGACCTTAACATGTATCCCCTAAACCGACCGTAGTTGGAGTGAGCATTTTATTTAATAACAACCATACTTACGATACGATTGTGTTTAAAATCTGAAAATTATTAATTAAAGATATAACATTATAAAATATTTAAAAAAAACAAGCAAGCGGTATTCGTTTTTTAAATAATAATGTTTGAGGTTGGTTCTGTATCCGAGTGTGTGGAAGTAAATGAGCGATAATTGGTAAAGAAAGACAGCACTAATATGTAAGAAAAAAAGCAATAGCTGTTGATTATTGGTGTCTTTACCATGCCATTGAACGGCCTTAAAACAAAGTTATTAAGATGCGGTTTTCGCAGAGAGGTTAAGATGTTTTTAAAGTTCATTCCCATGTTCGCCACTTGCCTGTGACATTCTTTGGTTTATAAACAAAATGGTCAATTTTGGAAATAAAGCAAACTTAATATTTTAAACACCCAGTATAAGATGATAAGAACTTTTAATTTTGTGACTATAATGGGCAAAAACTGGCTGATCTTAACCCACCTCCTTTTGTTTAAAAAAGCCCTATTTTAACCTTAAAAATAGGCTTTTAAAAATTTGTTGTAAATTTTGAAACAGCCTGTATTATACATAAGTATTATTAATCCTTTCTTAATGAAGAATACTCTTTATTTTCTTAAGTAACACTGTTAGTTATTCTACTTATTTTTTAATTTATTGTTTAATTAGCTAGTGATCTTTTTTGAGGATATTGACTTTATATCGACAAACAAGCACAGCTGCAGTTGGCTTCCCACTATCTATAACTATAACTAACCAAAACACAACCACAAATATACTATATTTGAAGTATAAAAGGGCTAGGCTAGCTCAGAATATTTTTTTTATCTTATTCATTGGTTAATAAATACGCTTTAAATAAACAGACATGTCACAAGACTCTACAAAAAGCGAGTGAAATCCTTGAAGGGTATTGCCAATAAAAAGTCAAAATTAAATTATACTATATTTATTTTAAATAAACATTAAGTATCTAATTTTTATTAGATCTCTTTCAACAAAGTTTATTAACAAAAAAATAAATCCAAAAATTTGCAATAGTAACCGAGAATAAACTGTAAATAATTTACAAATTACTAATTCATATTAATAACTAAATTTTAAAATATTAAACTTCTAGTTTTATTATCTATTGTTAATTACAAACTTCTATTAACAAGGTAAAATAAAAGCTTACTTATCTTGATCAAAGAATAAGTGCGATTAATTTATAAATTATTAAATTATGGTACAAAATAAATTCTTAGAAATTATCTGAACTCAAAAGATGTAGATGTTACATAAAACCTGACTTACAGATTTTTAATCCAAAATCAAAATTCCATTACATTAACCAGACAGTACTGACCAAATTCGCCTGAACTCGCAAGTGACACAAAAAACATAACCTACCTTTACTTTACCTATGTCAGTAAACATTAACAAGTGTTTGTTAATGTTAACACACCTATTGTGTGTACAATAGGTTTGTTCCAGCAGAATGTTGAAAACATGTTAGCAACAATCGCAAAACGCAGAAATTGTTACAAACATTAGTCAGAAATGTTGGAACGAAAAATAAACATTGCGTGCACACTGCTTATACGTCAATACAAGAAAGGTTATGTTAAAAAATTTGACAGTAATGTTTGAAGAAAGTTTGCAAACTTTTCAAAGAGTTTCCAACATGCTTCCAACATTTTAAAACTACTGCTGGAACAACAAACACTTGTATAATGTTACAAACATGGGCACTGCTGGAACCACAAATTTGACGTGCGCAGAATCCGAACGGTTGCAAACATTTCTGGCAGCCTGCTGGAACAGTCCTAATATTTTAAAAATAATACCGACTAATTATGCCATCGGCTTTCGAAAAAAAGGCAATAACATTTTCAAATGCATAACCTGTTCTAGCTGTAAATAAAAGAAAACAACATTATGAGGAACAATCACGGGCTAAAACTACTCTTTGATGTAATGTACCTAGGTTTCGTTAAGTTAATTATTAAAAATTGTGATGCAAAACTGAAACACGCTTGCACGCAAGCAAATGTGACATGAAACTTTTAAAAATCGGACCAATCAAACTCCAATGCCAGAGACGTCAGCTTTTGTAATACACAGACACATTTGCGTGACTTTTCCTGCAAATATGGCAGTTTTTCATCACCGTGTATGGCCCGCCTAAGGCTGTGTTTATGTCGGAGAGGTTTTAAGTAGTGCTGGCAACCGAAACCGGTTTTAAAAAGCGGTTTTCAAATACCGGTTTTTGGATAATCGGACCAAAATCGAAAAGCGGTTCTTCGAATATCAATTAATAGGTTTTTGGTTGATTGCGGTTTATATAAAAACTACAACTTACTATAATAATACACTAAATCAAAATTTAAAAATCACCACTTTTCCTTTTCTGTTTTTTTTATTAACCAATAAACCAAGAAAAAACACCGAAACTAGAATACCAATTTTAAACACAGAGGAAAAAATAAATTATGTATGTATGTATGAAATTTTTACATCACCTTTTAGAATCTTGCATTTTATTAACAGGGATGTTATATTTTTATTCTTATTTATATTTAACCAATTTCTTTTGAAGAATATTCTAGGATGAATAATGATTATCACTTAACTCCACAGCTCATGGGCAAATCCGTAATCAACGCAAAAACGATTAATAGAGAATCATTACTTTCCGATTTTCTGTTAACTGTGGTTTAGAAAAGCCTTTTTCGGTTTTGAAAACCGTTTTCGGTTTTAAAACCCGGTTGGTTTTTCGGTTTTAAAGACCGTTTATTAAACCGGTTTTCAATACCGGTTTTTAAATATTCGGTTAACCGGTTTGAACCGAAACCGGTTTTTTTAAAACCGGTTTTGTTTTTTCCGGTTTTTGCCAGCCCTAGTTTTAAGCGAGGCTGGCAGCGCGGCTCGACCGAAGCATCCTTATGTTACTGTATAAATGTGATTTTGTTGACCCGCGCTGCTAACCTCGGTCCTCGTCGCTCCGACATAAACACACACTAAGAAATCTTAGACAGAGAGCAGTATCCTCTCTACTAAATCCGATGTATTTATACACATAAACATCAGAGTATTTGCTACGAGACTTGGCAACCTTGTCTTAGCCCCTCCGTTTCTCGTAGCAACTGAATAAAATTTCACTTTTGATTATCATTTTCTCTGATTCAGTAGGTTTTTAGAATACAGTTGATGCACTTGTTTTGTTTTCAAAAGATGAAGACTCTCTAAAAGACGAAACTTAGTTTTTTCCAGGATTTTCACAGAAATTTGTAGTGTCTTCATTTAATAACTTGTATACCTAGTGATTTTTATTATTTTTTTCATACAGCGAAAGGATTTTAGTAGGTACATTAAAGCCTGATTATTTTTGTAATAAATAAACTCTGCTCTTCCTGTTTACTGATTTTGCCGATACCCACCCCAAACCTGACCGTCAACTCCTGTTGTTTTTTTGGTTCATGTGTTTCAAAAACTAAAAGTATTGTGAATAGTGCAAGTGAAATTTAAGAAAAAAAAATCAACAAATTAAAAAAAATTAAATAACTTTTTTAAGTGCGTAAGTTAGTGTCCAATATTACTTTTTTATATAAAATAAAACTTGGGCGACAATACTTTCGTGAAAAGGTGACTAGGAGTATTTGACCTTTTATTGTCGAAAAGTTAAAATAATTGTGTCAAAATTCCGGTGGCAAGGCAGCAAGTGGGGGATCCCCACGAAGGGGCTGTGATGGGTCACGTGCTCCCTCAGTCAGATAACGTAAGTTTTTTTGTTTATAAGTGTTCGTATTTTAGGATAGTCAGGAATTGAATTGTTGGACTAGGTCAATTGACCTCTGTACAGTATTATGTAAAAATATTATTAAGATTCGGAAAGTTTTGCTTCTTGATATTTTGTGCAAAAATACAGTCGTGTACAACATGAGCGTTTGAGGCTTACTTACTTGGATTTTTATATTTTATGGAGAAAAATTGTTTGTTGTCAAGTTTTATTTAATAACATTTAGTCAATTTTACGCATAAAGAGATAACTTTATAAAATTGAATTTGACGATTTACAAATTTGCTGCAGCAATCATAACACAGGCCCACAAAAAAAAAGTGGGGTGTGCTGGGTGCCGGACCCATCTCGTCGGGCGTATTTTTGGTAATTATTTAGTTAACAGTTTTCTGCTATTTTAACGATTTTTTTAAATACTTGGACGTACATGTTATCTATTAGTTGTCCTTAATAATAATATAAAGGCGCAGTTATGTTTTTTTTTTATAAAAATATTTATTTTTGCATTTGTCCACTCTTATTATGGACAATTGGCAACGTTGTATAAATGTTTAATAATAAAAAGAAATAATAAAGCAGGGCCGTATTAACTGTTTGAGGCGCCCTAGGCTAGAATTCCCGGAGCGCCTATTTTCCACCAAAAAATTTTGTGAAGAGCAAAAAGGTCTTTTCCTCCGTAGCGCCTATTTTAAATGCCAGACGCCTTATTTTACCTCCCTAAATTTGATGACCAAAAAAAAAAATACCTCCCTTTTCACGCCTATTTCATTCCAAAGCACCTTATTCACAAAAAAAATAGTCACCAAAAATCCCCACTCAACCTAAACTTTTTAAAACTCCCCTGTCTGGCGCCTATTCTTTCATGGCGCCCTAGGCTATAGCCTAGTCAGCCGAATTGATAATACGGCCCTGTAATAAAGAGTGGTCAGGTTAGTTCCGGTTAGTCAATTTTTTTTTAATCCTTTAATTCTTCTAATACACACTTTCTGAGTCCAGTTTGTGTGAATTCTTTCTTTTATTCACTCATAAATAGAATTAGACCCTTTTGATGTTGCCAAATGCTTTCCATATTTAGCGTGGTATAATTGATGTTTTTAGTCGTTTTTTCTTATTTTAGGTTATGAATTAACAATGTTAAATTTATCATAATTTTTATCTTTATTCTCAAAAATATGTGGGAAAATGTGATTTTTACTTAATTTTACATGTGATGTTCTGGTTAGTCATTAACTCGTTTTACCAATTTTACCCCTCCCAGCATCCCTTTTCACTCCCCGGCCCCTTAAGTTTGTTTACTGATATTTTTTTAAACGGAATATTTTGGATGTGCGCCACTTAAGTTTTATTTAGAAATGTGACTAACATATGTATCAATAATTTTTAAAAACCCTTAAAATGGCAGGAAATCGTTTATTAAACTTTACCGTATTTTTTCCCGCTGAACACGAATCTAAAGGCAAAACTGAAGGTCAAACTGCAAAAACCGAATTGCGGGGCACAGGGGGCACTAGCAATTTTTTTATTATTGAAAGGGGGTTAACCCCTACATAAGTAGCACCTCATTTTAAAAGCCCTTGGATCCTTAATTTTTACGGCACTTTTTTTTAAATCAGCCCAGCCGTTCCCGACATTAAAGCTAAAAAAGGGGCGATTAAAACTGCTTTTAGACTTAAATCAGACGGGAAGTGGAAAGATAGATCATGCGTCGGTACTCAGGGAGGTGGGGGGAAATGATATCTCACGGCCTGAGGGCTCCGATGTCATACCAAAAATCTACCACTTCCACAGAAAATATAAAACAAAGATCCGGGACAGAAATGAATGGACGGATCATATGAAAGACATTCTCCTCCTAAAGGACTTATCTGGTACACAGATGGAGCTAAAAATAGGAGTGGGATTGGAGCTGGTGTGTGGAGTGAAAATTTAAGAATGGAGCTAACCTTCGCCCTTTGAGATCACTTCACAATAGTTTAAACAGAGGTGTATGTAATCTAGGCTTGTGCCAGATGGATCTTGGACAAACAATACAGAGAAAAACACCTATTTATATTGTGAACACCTAGTATAAGAAAGTATACATTTTGGGAATTTTAAAAATATACATTTTTGGGAATTTTAAAATAAGTATACATTTTAATTAGGTTACTAACCATTTGACATATTTGGCTTAAATACTATACAATGCGATTTTAATGGTATTGGCTTATAAGTCTGGAACGGCAAGGCCGATTTTTGAAAACAAAGTGGCGTTAAATAGAGTATCAAAGGGTCTTTAAAATGAGGTGCTACATAACCCCTTTCAATTAAGAAAAAAAATTGCTAGTGCCCCTGGCGACCGCAATTCGGGAGCAGGAAAAATACTCCCGGCTAGGTGGGTCCGACACCCAGCACACACCACTTATGTTTTTTTTTGTTTTAATTAGGTACACGGAGAAAAAGTTTGCAAAAATCAGCGAAAAGGAAGTATGTAAAAATAACTAAACGACTATAATATTAAATCGCTATTGCTATATTCTACAAATTTATATTCATTAAAGTATATTTAAGCGTTTAGTAATTGTTTAGGAAGAGATATTGAAATAGTGAGCCTTGTATTTAGTATGTATATTATTATATTATAGGACTAATTCGATTCTTGTTAAATATTTTAATTTCTTCTCAATTTTCAAAATTTGTATTTTGTGTGTGTACAGGGTGGCTCGAATTCGACGCTCATCATTGGGATTTCGGAAACCGTAAGAGATACAGGATCGGTTAAATGGAGGCAAAGTTGCGCAATTTGATGCTCAATAAAATGCCGTTTTGCTTTTTAAAAATTCCGAGTACTTCCGAAGATATTCGGAAAAAACGGAATTTTCAATTTTGGTTTCTATTGTTTCCTGGCTTTATTTGTTAAGATAACTTAAAATGGAAAACACGTTTTTATGGCAACTTTTTCTGCTCTATAATTCAGTGTGACTAAATATTGAATCTGACGTTTCGGCTTCTGGCGACATTCATCAACTTAATTTTTTAAATACAGACCTGATATTTTTTTCAATTTAAGTAAATCCTTTCATCACTCTTCAAACACTATATATCGCCACTTTGATATTTTCCGACGTTTCGTACAAAAATTCCATCACCAGAATATTGCATATTTATTTAACCATAATACGGCCCTGAACTACATTTTTAGGTAAGAAGGTAAAAAAAAAAGAATAAACTTATTACATATTCGTAATCTTTTTTATTGCAACTCATTGATATCTAACAGCGGAAATTACTTTATTAACCGAAAATTTCATGAATATTAGACATAAGATACAAAAAGGTAGACAACAAATCAGCTTACATAAACAATTTGTAATACTATCTTGATGCCCAAATTAAAAAAAAAAAACATAATTTAATCACTATTAAAAGTGTTCAAAGAGATAACTTTCCGCCTCGATGCATTTTCTTGCTTTGCTTTGTATTATTAATACAGCTCGATTAATTGTTCTCGCAGGAATGGCAGCGACTTCCCCTTATCAAATTTTGTCGTAGTACTTAAAGGTCGTGAGGTGCATTTTTAAATAAACGGTTCTTAAGATATCCCCAAAGGAAATAATCTAGGGGACTAAGATCTGGGCTCCTAGCGGGCCATCTTGCAAAACCATTTATTAGGAAATATATGGTAAAGGAATTGAGCTACTTTCCTTCCATTGTGGGCAGGAGCTCCGTCTTGCTGCCACTATATTTCTTGAAATACTGACAAAGGTTGATTATCTAGGGCGTCTAAGACATCATTTCTAATCAAATTTAGATATTGTTCGGAAGTTAAGGTCCCTTCGTAAACGAAAGGTCCAATAATTTTGTTCCTCCACATACCAACCCATACATTAAATGAAGTTCTCCCTTGAATTCGTACCTGCTGGTTAGTTTCTGTTAATAAAGTAATTTCCGCTGTTAGATATCAATGAGTTGCAATAAAACATTATGAATATGTAATAAGTTTATTCTTTTTTTACCATTTTACCTAAAAATGTAGTTCAGGGCCGTATTATGGTTAAATAAATATGCAATATTCTGGTGATGGAATTGTCTGTACGAAACGTCGGAAAATATCAAAGTGGCGATATATAGTGTTTTAAGAGTGATGAAAGGATTTAATTAAATTGAAAAAATATCAGGTCCGTATTTAAAAAAATTAAGTTGATGATGGTCGCCAGAAGCCGAAACGTCAGACTCAATATTTAATCACACTGAATTATAGAGCAGAAAAAGTGGCCATGAAAACGTGTTTTTCATCTTAAGTTATCTTAACAAATATAGCCAGGAAACAATAGAAACCAAAATTGAAAATTCCGGTTTTTTTCGAATATCTTCGGAAGTACTCGGAATTTTTTAAAACGCAAAACGGCATTTTATTGAGCATCAAATTGCGCAACTTTGCCTCCATTTAACCGATCCTGTATCTCTTACGGTTTCTGAAATCCCAATGATGAGCGTCGAATTCGAGCCACCCTGTACAATTTTTTGTTAATCAAATTTAAAAACTCGGTTGTCTGCAAAGTCGGTTTACTGACGATAGTTGAACGTGAAACGTCATAAAAAAACTGATGGAATGGTTGCATTTCAAATGTGTCTAGTCTAGTTCACAAATGCTGTAAGTGCATTTATCAGCAAAGGTGACTTTCAACATATAATTATAAATAGGAACTTTTCTATGCACACAAGTAGCATGTAAAATATTTAAGCTTGAAGATGCCAGCTTCATTTTCCAATTGTTTTAGGTACCTCAAGGCCCAGTTGTACCAAGCAGGTTTAAATTCAGTTCTACTGAACTTTTCCGTAAAAATGTCAGTATTGCTGTCAGTGTCAAAGAGTATTCAAAGTTCTTACCTTCTTCGTTCAATAGAACTTAGTTTAAACCTGCCTTGTTCAACTGGGCCTTAGATTAAAATTGTGACAAATTTTTAAACTTTAAAGTTAAAAATTAATTTTTGCACTTACAACATGTATGAACTAGACCATTGGTGTGTTTAAATACAACATAATGGAATTTTGATGCTTATGTAACATGCGTTCGATATAGTATATTACATTACTGTACTGTACACTATTTTTCCTACGACCACAAATTATTCACCAAAAATAAATAAATTAAAGTTTGTCTGTTCAGAAAAAATAAAAAACAATTGAGAACTTTGCAACACTAGGGTGATATTTACTTTGCAACACTAGTGTGATATATACTTTTCCTCATTAAGTAATAATAACAGTTTTTCCTCATATTTTTAATAAAAATATGAAAATTGTAAATGCATAACCTAAAGTACTAAAAGTAAGGAAAAAAAGACTACCAAACGTCAGTTACCATGCAAAATATGGAAAACATTTGGCAACGTCGGAAGGGTCTGATTCTATTTATGAATGGATAAAAGAAAGTGGATTCATAAAGTGTGTATTAGCCTTAGGTTTAATTAGGGATTTAAAAAAGATTTAACTAGTTTTTGAGTACACGAAGAAAGAGAGGAAGGAATTTGATCTATAGGCTTTTTTCTCTGGCGCTTTAGGTCGAACGGTCAAGCGGCAAGGCTGCCTCTATAAAGTACGTGCTCAAAGGTAGAAGGGAGATTTTTAATTTGATCTACTTACCTGACAACACTGTGCCAGTCAGTGAAAGTTGTTTTTTGTGGTTATGTCTATTTTTGTTTATGTTTTTATTTTTTCGTAAATTTTAATAAATATTAAATAAGATGATTTTCGCTAATTTGGGTTCTACCGTTTAAGGTAAATAAAAAGTTTTTTTACTGTCACTACAATAAATATGTCACTTGCAAAACCAATAGCAGTTTTTAGAATGACATCATAATATGTATCACACCAGTGTTGTAAAGTACTTTGCAACACTAGTGCTGTAAAGTACTTTGCAACACTAGTGTGATATAACGCATTTTCTATGCATGAAATCAGTGTGCTATTTGCTATTTTCACAAGTGGTCGTAGGAAAAAAATATTATTATTTTGCTCGTTAAGGCCCGAAGTTATTTTTGGTGTTATTTAATATTAACAACTGTTTACCTAAACGAGTTAGACCCCAAAGAGGATAATGAAAAAGTCCAATTGCCTGCGCCAATACCAAAAAATAATATAAATCAAATGACAGATACAGCGTGTGGGTAGATTTGTTAAACATTATTTGAATAATCCAGAATCTAGGTAATTAATTAAAAGCGTATCTGTCGGCCAATTAAATAGTAAGGAGTTTTTTCAAACACTTTAGCGAGTTTTAACAAATTCAAGGATTTTGCGACTATGTAATCCTATTACGTTATTATAGAGTTTAACCTTTCGTATTTTTGAATTCGTTAAACGTAAACGCGAATTTTTTTAACCTTAGTAAGTAGGCAAAAAAATTACGATTTTTGATAAGACACAACTGCTATATATTTTAAGGCAAAGAATTGTTTATTTTTGTTTTTTACATTATGTTGTCTGTCAGCACTTTTTGGAAGAAATTAAAGTTGCTTATTTTTTGTTTTAGAAAAAGTTGCATTTTTAATTGCTTAATTAGAAATACATGTATATTATATCAACATTCGAAAGATCTGTAAAAGAGCTTTAAAAAAGTCTCTATGCGTTTTATCCAACTTTTAATAGTTTCGCAAATATGGCCATCCTCAGGAATTTGATGATAAACTAAAATAAAATATCTTCTATAGTTTTGAAAATATGGCCCCAAGCTATAGGCACTAAGTTTAGTGTCGAAGATAAAATAGAGATTATATCTACTATTTTTAAGATTTGAATGGCCATATTTTTAAAACTATAAGAAATAGACATATCAAATGTGGAATTTTCTTAAAGCTCTTCTAAATATATATTTAATGGTAATGCAGTATACAGGGTTTTCTCTTTTACAGTATACGGGGATTTCTATTTTAAAAATTTTAGTTTCCTATCAAATTCCCAAGAATGGCCATATTTCCGAAACTATTAAATCGGATATAACACATGACGACTTTTTAAGCTCTTTGATAGATCTTTTGAATAGTGATATAATATACAGGGTATTCCATTAAAAAAAAGTATAGTTTTTGCAATAACTGGATGTTCAATTGTAATTTTGTTGGCAGCATATTAATCAGCGGAAAAATACTACAACTTTACTAATGTAACCGACTTCGTATATACAATAATAAAGAAATTAGCAATAGTTTCGACTTAAAAATGATCACCCTGTATACTGCGCTTTTCAACGCAAATTAATAGTATCATTTCTACTTGTAGACTAGCTTTCGAGCCAGGTAGGCTCGAAGGCATGCCTCACCGTATGTATACCTATTATTAAGAGTCATTAATAGGAAGTGGCTACTTAAAACGCTGTTTCTTTCTTAATTTTTTTGAATTTTTGCACAATATTCTTGAAATATTCTCCATTCCAAAATTTAAATTAAACAAAAAACAAAAGTTTAAAAACCCTGCATTCCCCTAAATGGGCGCCATTGTTTATCTGCATCTTGGCAAAACTCTCTAATAACTTGGGAGCTCCTATTTACTATTAAGCTTTAAAAAGCGAGTTTAGCAACTGGTTTTGCTTTCCATTTTAATTGCATTTCCTTAAACATTTTTAATGCGCTTGTTATTGTAAATACATTGCTTGTATTATTATGCATGTTTTTTTATTCATTAATTACTAATAATATAAATTAGACGCACTAATACATTGTTAACAGGTTAACCAAACAGGTAAAATAACCGGCAGCGTATTGGTCACGGATATATATATATATATATAGCTTTTTCATGGAGGGGTGGAGGGGTGACCGCTAAAAATTTGGGAATCGTGTCCAAAAATGTGTGAAGAGCAAAAAAAGGCCTTTCCTTTTAATATAATAATAATAAATATATTAATAAATGGCTTTTATTTGTTTTAAATAATAAATTTACAAAAAATGTAATAAACTAGATGGCGAGATTCAGAACAGCTGCTGATGTGAACCAATAGGGCCATATGACTAAAAAAAAGCATATTCTTATACTTATACTATAAAAATTTAAAGCAAATGCTTTTGCTTTTATAAGTATAAGCAAATGCTCATGATATAGAAAAATATAAGCAAAAGCATTTGCTTATACTTATAAGCAAAAGCATTTACTTTAAATTTTATAAGCATAAGCATTTGCATATTTTTATTCATATGGTCCATGGAGTAAAAAATTAAACAAAGTACAAAATTGTCGAATAAAGATAAATTTTAAAAAAAAACTACTATACAAATACTACTACATACTTTCTTGTCTTATATACAAAATTTTTTGAAAAGCAAATATGTAAAATATATTTTTCCAACACTCACATATAATATGTCCATTATTGATCAGATTTTGAAAAATAAAGAATCCTATAAGTCACTAGTGGGCTAAAGTGTACTTTAGCTGATTAGTAACTTAAACAAACCCGTGGTCACAAACAAAATATATAACAACCACAACTTGCTTTACAAAAAAATTACAAAAATTTCGTTGCTGGTCAATTAAAAAAATAATAAGTGAAGTTTTTAGCGTTTATTAGAAACTGTTACTACAAAAGTGTTGGATAAACTTTTGTATTCGATTCGTGAGTTTTTACATACAGGTGTCGAAACGAACTCTCCGACCATAGAAAATTAAAAGCGTAGAAAATATACGAGGTAGAATGTGCTTTTTTGGTGTCGTCGTTCGACGAAGGGTGGAAGCGTCGGGCCGGTGGCAACCCCGGATATCGTTCTGCTTCGAATTTGTGCGCTCGTTGCAGCGGTAAATTGTAGGAGAGTACATAGCAAATTGGTGGAAACACTTAAGAAAATTATAACTCTCACCCTTCGGGTTCAAGAGTTAAACTTTTCTTGCGTGACTTATATATAATGTCACTTACTGATATTTTTATTTATTTTATACGATAACAAAAAATAATTGAAGGTGTCAATTTATAACTTGATATCCGGTATAAACTTTAACGAATTTTAAATGTTTAAAGTATAAAAATTGGTTTTTGTCTGACGTTTACACTTTTTGTTTTTTTTAATAACAAAAGTGCATGGTACTGCTTTGTACCATTTAATTTTAATATTTCAACAAAACCTGTATATAGCGAGGTATTACCAGCGACGAAAAACAAAACAGGCGACTTTATTTAAAGTAAATAAGTAAATAGAACATGTTTTAAAATAGACCTTTAAGAACTCTGCTAAGAGAAAAACAAAACGATAAATTATTCCAGGCGCGAACCTACATTCGTTTGTTTTGAATAAACTGGGCATGTTTTTGCATATTTTATTATTTATTAAAAAGCTGTTTAATATGATTAAAATCGCATAACAAGCTGGTTGGTAAGTAAACTATCATTGAAGTCGCTAAATTTATCCTAACAGTAAGTAAAAACTCTTGTCGAAAATGTTGACATCATAGTTTTATGTAAATGGCGGTCTTGGAAATTGGGACAATCGTGTTTTACAAAAATTTGCAACTAAATATTTTCAACTGCTGTGTACAGGGTGTTGCTACTTTTTGATTAAACGAAAGATGACACTAAACTATTTTTCATGACTCTCTTGGTTTTGTCAACATACAGTAGCGAAATTTATTTTTTCAATTTTTGGACGCCTCTCGTATTTCAGTTGTCTTATAATTTACAATAAAAATAAAAACTAATATTGGTTGATATTTTTACGTAGAATCCAGTGGTGTAGTTATATTTTTCAAAAATGTTATATTATTCGAGATATGAACCAAACATATGATTTTTCTTATGGAATACCCTGTATATTTCTTATTCATTAAATTACAGAGGATAGGAGCTTTTCAAAAATATACAACACCCTATAGTTATTTTTTAATTTTAGACCCTAAATTGATGTTTTTAATTTTAAAATTAAATTTCGCATAGTGGGCCATGATATAGACTTTATAACCAAAGAATAAACTTAGCCCCAAGTTCACAATTAATTTTCATTTCACAGCAAAACTAAGTTTAAACTAGTTTATCTCACCCAGAATCCCTATTCACCCCATCGGTTCCTAAAGTTTTTTCACCTATTTATTAATTAAAAACTGAATATATTCAATTTGCGTTTATATCTAAAAAGGTGTGTAAAAGCAGTATATATTCTTGATTAAAAGAAACATTTAATTTTAGACAAAACAGTCGAAAATCTGGTTTCAAACTCTTACCAAAAATTATTACTGAAATTTAAATTTTAAAGGTATCACTTTCATACGTGGTTTTCTAGTATTAATTTTTGACACTGTTTTGGGTATAAACACAGTGGCGCTGATTCAAAATATACAGTTTTTAATTAATTAATAAGTAAACAAACTTGCAGAACCTAGGGGAAAAAGATGGTGCTGAGCGGGGCCAAAATATATAATAAAAATTAAAACTATATTTTGCTGTAAAATGTAAACAAATTATAAACTCAGGGCTAACTTCATTCTCTGGTAATAAAGTCTATATCATGGCCCACTATGCGAAATTCAACTTTAAAATTTATAACATCAATTTAGGGTCTAAAATTAAAAAATAACTATAAGGTGTTATATATTTTTGAAAAGTACTCATGAGAAATATACAGGGTGTTCTATAAGAAAAATCATATGTTTGGTTCATATCTCAAAAATTAGTTTTTTTTAAATTTAACTACATCACTCGATTCTACGTAAAAATATCTACCAATATCAGTTTTTTACTTAAGTTCTGAGTTATAAGGCAACTGAAATACAAGGGGGTCCAAAAATGGAAACAAGAAATCGCTCTGTATATCAAAAACAAAGAGGGCCATGAAAAACCTTCTAGTGTCATCTTTTGTTTCATCAAAAAGAAGCAACAGTTCGCGACAACCGCAAGTCTCTATCTCTAATAATAACCGAGATACCCTGCAATTGCAACGAAATCCGAACACCCTGTACACCTATTTATATTCTATACATATACAGCAATTAACATTAAGCGACTTGGCAACGTTGCAATTAATTCGGCGACTTGGCAACGTTGCAGTTAATTCAGCGCCATCATCGGAAGCTTATTGAACCCTTCTGGGGACTATGACATTTCTAATTTTTAAGTATTTTTTTGATTTCTAGGATAAATGCAGTTAAAAATTAAATAAAAATAGTTACTTGGTTTAGTGGTTGCAAGCATGCAAGTTAAAAATTCTGCTATGCAGGAAAATGCACAAAGTCGGTTTTTGTTAATTCTGCGATCAGTTCTCTGCCCATGTTTCTAACGTAGTGATCGGCCGATACCCATATAAATGTCGGTGTATCGGTATATCGACAAATTTTGCCAATAATTGGTATCGGCAAAATCTAGCCGATAAATATCGTTTTTTTTTATTTGTAAGTAAAAATCGCTGATTGCACGAGAAAATTAAAAGGGTTTTGAATTCCTGAATAAATTCTTCACAAAAAATGGCAATGGTTTAAAAAAATGTTTTATGTTAATTTGAAAAATCGAGAAAAAAGGGTTTTTGGGGTTTTTAGGATAATTAGGCGCTAAATAAAAATATCGAGAAAACAAGTAATGTTAAGTATGTCTTTTACAGTTCACTATGCGTACAAAATCCCCACAGTTTCGATTGAATCCATCAAGCCTTTTTTTTAATTTCTATCAAAGACAATTATAGTTTCACTAATTCTATCTAATTTTTAAAAAGAAAAATTTTGGGATAACGAATTTTACTTTTAATGATCACAATCATGAACAAAATTTACACAAAATAAATGTTTTTAAGTTTTTTTATGCTTTTTTATTATTAAAAGTCTTAAAATTTTTGGGAAATTTTTTTAAAAAGTCCGAAATTTTTCAAAAAGTGTTTTCTATAATTTTTCTTTTTTGATTTTTCCTGTAAATTTAAACACCTTTATTTATAAAAATGCATAAAAACTTTAAAACTTTTTGTTGCATTGCGGCGATGTCAGTATTTGACTAAAAATGCTTTACAGCGTTGCCTCTGTTGACAATTTTTACTTGTATTTATGAATTCAATTGAATAACTAAAGCTTTTTTAAAAATGTGTCGATACCGATATTATATCGGTATCGGCAACTAAAATATCGGTATCGGTAAAAAAATTCCGAATCGGCCGATCACTAGTTTCTAGTAGCGTTCTATGCTGGAACAACGTTGTAAGCGCCAACTACGATTTTGTTGGGAAATTGAAAATAACAAGTTAATTATTGCTTGCTTTAAAAAATAACAATAATATTAATAAAAGTTTTTTTTTTATTATCATTTTTTTTCAAGCAAGCGATAATTAACTTGATTTTTTCAATTTCTCAACTATTTCGTTTTTGACGCTTACGACGTTGTTTCAACATAGCATTCAATTATAGAATGTTAATTTTAAAAGAAAAAATTTAAACTTTTTTATTTCTAAAACTTACCATTTAATGTTGCATATTTCGCCAATTTTCAGGCACATTTGCATGTATATTGTATAAGCAATCATAAAAAGTATATCGGCCAGTAATGCAATAATAAAACAAGCACTATTAGTCACCCATGTTTACATGCCGGTATTCACGTTAGACTATTTCTTTTCCTGGCATTGCCTAGGTGTATAATAATTTAGCTAATCCTGTATATCAAGCTTTTTATGTTGCATATAATCCGGTCCCTACAAATAATTAAACCAACTCATCAAAAAATTAAAAAAAAGGGAAAAATAGTGTATTGAAGACTATGAGTTTACATACATTATTTAAGTGTGAAAACATAACTAAGCCCCATCAGTCCAATGTAAATAGTATTCATAAATTAAACTTAAGCCTAAAATTTTCATGTCAACACAAGTTTTTTTTGTATCATTGGAGAAGATTCTCTTCCTATAATTCTAGCTAACAAATACCTTTGGGGAAATAGTTCCTAATCCCTTTTACTGCATCCAAAACACAATCATGTTCCTTGTCGCGGAAAGAGTCGTCAAATACTCATCGTTTACTTATGAGCGGACAAGTTTTGCAGAGCACAGACTTGAACCTTGTGGGCGTCACACTTGAGAATAACCTCAACTGGCATAAACACATTGTATCTATAGCCACGGCAACTTCGAAAAAGCTTGGATTTCTCTTTCAAGCCAAAAAGTATTTTTTTTCTTCTAATTTATACACTTTGTATGTGACCCAAATCCAACCTTCCTTGGAATATTGTTCTCCTATTTGGGGCATGGCGTCCCCCAAACGTTTAGCATTCTTAATTCCAATCAAAGAAGCGTTTTTCGCCCCATTTATGATCCTTCACTTACAGAAAGGCTTCCCACTCTTGCCCACCGTCAAGGTGTGGGGGATTTATCGCTTTTTTATAGGTACTTTCATGGCTTCTGCTCTGAAGAATTTCCAGTATAGTTTCTCCACAACAGGGAAACTTGTGGTGGCGCACGTATGTATCCTTATACGTTCCAACTGGACAGGCCTCAAAGAATTACTAGAATGTGGAACCTACTGCCCGCAAAGGTCTTTCCTTCCCCCAAAATCTTTAAGTATTTAAGCTCCGTGTCAACAAACTCTCTCTTACTTCGCGTAAGACACCTACGGTACGTTAGCATTTAGGCTTTTAGCCCTCGTGAATCAACCAAAGGTAAAAAATAGAGTAAATAATAAAGATGTGTTAATTTAAAACACCCTGTAACTTAAAAAGAAGAATATACGAACCTTTGTTTATATGAATCTTTTTTCCTAAAATTACTTATAGAATCATGAGTTTAATTTGCTACCGCATAATTAATAAACATCCTGTAAAGTTAAAAATATATATTTTTAGCCATAAAAGTATAATCTAAGTATGATTCAGAGGGGATAAAAAGTTCATTTTTATTAAAGGTTAGATTTGTTGTTGTTTTGCGATTGTGCAACGTTTTACAAAATAAGAATATTTATTACTATAACAGGGTTGTAAATTTCCTGTATTTAAAATTATGCTAAGTATAGTGCATATAACACCATTTGCACCAGATAAAACTAGTTCCAGGAAAAGAAAATGTAAAAAATGTTTTAAATAATAAATATATATGATTGAATCTTTGGTTTCATAAATCGGTTACACGTGGAGTAATTTAAAATAATAAAAGCAACATTAAATCGTATAATTTTCTAATTATAAAAAGTAGTCTGTTTTATATTAATAATATTAATAAAGTGTAAGTACTTACATACATATGTGTTTGTAAACCATATCATTTTAATAAATTGCTTACTTGTTTGGTTGGTATTAAAACTACAATTGTCTTTGGTATTTAATTAGTAAACCCAAAGTTTAAGTATCTTTTCTTAGAGGGAAGCAAGTCAACAACAGCAAAAAATTGCATAGGAATAAAACATTAATAATATTTTTGTGTTACTCAATAATCAGATCTTTACCCCGGAACAAGAACCGGAACGTTCTCATCTTGACAAATACTTATCAAAAAGATATAAAAACCATTTTTTTTTATTTACATAAAAACTGTTTGACAACATTATAAAGCAGTAAAATTGTATGACCAGGATATTTTGGAATGGGACACATTTTTACGTTAAACATGCTCCTTCGAGCCGGATTCAAAAAATATATATTTCCAACAATATATTCATTTAATTAGCCATTAAGGTAAAAAAATCTTAAGGTACGCTCTTGTAAGTGGCTAAATTTTCTTCTTTTATATTTTGTTACAAAATGTTTTCATATAAATTATTCGCGGGAATTTTTAAAACAGATCCAACTATTGTCATAGACAGATAACTTTGTTACATAAGGATTTATGGCAATTGTTTTTCAAATTACTAATAAGAATTGTTGTTTTCGTTGAGAAGTCGAAAGGTTAAATATTATACCAGTTTCCAACCGAGATAACACTCAAATTCAATAATAAATTCAATGACATTTTAATATTTGTTGTAAGAAAATGTTGTACATATAGTTTCTTCCTAAAATAAATTGGTGTTTAATATAAAAAGAAATATGTCGTGTAAATTTTAGTATTTTGTGTAATCCAATATGTAGGTGTTACCTTGCTTTTGAATATCTCTTGTCGTGTTAAAAAACTTTTTTAGTTTTTCGGCTTTAGTTTTTGGACCCTCTTATTTTCTGGCTTGTCCCCACCCCAGATACGTTGCTGGTGTTTATAAATTAGTCTCTGGGCCAGTAACGAAATGGACTTCATGATAGAAAACTTTTAAAACCTTTTTAGACAGGGTTTCTTTGACGAGTCAACCAGGAATATTCATACCGCCATATATGGAAGCGGTGCTTTAAACCAGCGTGTCAATGTCAATGTTTCGGGTGTCGGACTGGGCGAACGCGTCACTTTTTTGTAGGACAAGTTTACCATAATGCTTTACATGCAATTTTTAAACACTGAGCCAAGCTAAAGATCGTAAGGGTTACAGTGACGTAATCCCAATCATATGATTATTTTGGTTTCATGACTGTAACCCCTATCATTTTTGGCAAAATGTTTAAAAATTGCATATAAAAGGTTGTGGTAAACTTGTCCGACAAAAAGTGCCGAGTTCGCCCAGTTCGACACCCGAAACATTTGACATTGACAGGCTGGGTTAAAGCGCCGCTTCCATATATGGCGGTATGAATATTTGTGGTTGACTCGTCAAAAGAAACCCCTTATGAAGTCCATTTTATTACTGGCAAATGTAAACTTATGTACAATGACAATACCATATTGTTTAATTTAATGTTAGACATACATAAGAAAAGATAAACCACAGTATACTAAACAATGGATGATAAGAAATAGTAAGATACGTTCCCCGAATTTAATTATTCCATGATATCGGGATGTTATAATGCAAACAATTCCAAAATAATCGTGCCGAAAAATTAATTAGGGCAATTGTTCATTTTTGGCCAATCAAAACCGCGATTACTGTAGTATACATGATTGATATTAAAGGTGACGCACGTTACTATTTTTACTTTTTTTAAATGACTCGTTGTCTGGCTAATCTTATCAACGTTAAATAAAAGCATCATTTTACAAGGCTATAGGACAAGTTTAGTACAATATTTTTTTTAAACAAGAACAAAAAGTATATTTCTTGAATATTTGTGTGTGAAAAATAATGTCTCGTAAATGACCGCCTTCTTTTTCTTCACACAGCCTTGCTTTAAACACTACATTTTTCATCACTTACGTCAATGTTTCTATTGGTATTGCCCGAATTTCGTTTCTAATATTGACTTGCTGTTCCTTAAGTGTCCCCAGTTTATGTTGTATACGTACTCTTTCTTTTAGGTAGCCCCAAAGAAAGACATCGGGCGCCGCGTTAAGTCGGTCGATTTTAAAGGCCAGTTTATTTGATAGTCTTCTGGTTAAAGTTGAGTGATCATCATTGCCACTCTCTCTTAATTGCTCGATATTCTTTAACTCCTGAACGTAGCCTACCTGTTTTGGAGCGATCTCTCATGCATTTTTTTATTTCTTTATCGATACTGACGAAACTTAGTAGGGTGGTTAAACTAACGAATAGTCAATTTTATGTATATATGATTAGCTTTTACGACTTTCGGTTTCACCGGAACTGATGGGAACTTTTGATTTTTTAATGGGACACTCTGTATATTTTTTGTTTTTTGGATTTTATAGATCATTTTTACTTATTTTTACCTACATAACATTTTGACACTGAATGACGTACTTCGCAATTCACTGTAGTTGCCATGAAGACAGCAACTAACAACTTTAAAAGTTTTAAAAATAAAAAGGCTTGTTTGTGTTTATGTATCTCCTTAAAATTTATATTAAGATAATTTTTTATTGTTAATACCAAATTTAACTTAAAATTATAATAAAAAATTGCTGCAACCGCAACAATGTTTAAAACATACTGTTGCTCGTTCATTTTGAGACTGACAAGCGTCTCCCATGTAAAAACAAAATTCACGCACTACGTCAGACGCGCGGCGTAGCACTTTTGGCATTCATACTACTTAGGCTAGGAGAACCACACCCTAATTTTGGATTTTATTTAGGTCCATATTTTTAGGTTTTTTAGGCTATTTTATTACCCTATTTAAATTTGTTTTGCTCTTCTGTTGTTTTCTAAGAAAAATCCGTGGTTCTGCTAGCTTAAGCTTAAGCTAGCAGAACCACACCAAGATCTTGGTAAATGGAAAGTTTTTTTGTTTAAGTATGTCATATTTTTAGGCTCTTTTAGGCTTCTAGCTGGTATACACTGTATTCAGATTTGTAAACTTTAGGACCCAAAAATACCCCTATATATTCAAAGGCGAATCGTGTACCATTAGATTGTGAAATATTTTAATATTTTCGTATCCTCAGTAAAAAATATACTATCATATGTTTTGTTTCAGAAATGTTTTATTATTGGAAAATACTGATGAGGTTTTGCTGGCTTAATCTTAAGCTAGCAGAACCACAAAGTAAAAAAATACATTTGCTAAACTAAGTCACATAGAACATTAAAACTGTGTATACCTGAAGCCTAAAAATAGCCCAAAAGGATGACATAATTTAAACAAACAAAAATAAAAACCAAGTCTTTTAAATTGTTTTTCGATATTATTAATACATTATTTTTTCGAAAAAACAAAGACCAAAAAAGTTTAAACTTATCCTACCATGCATCTGCGCAAGCTCAGATGTCAAAATAAGGCCGGTATTGCCTGGCCTTATTTCACTGTGCAATAATTCTGTAATATTGCTACCACATTATTGGTTTGTCGATATCCTTAAAAAAATATCTTTTTGAAATTGACACGTTTATTAAAATACATTTTCTCTTGTTTTTTTTTCAGGTAAGTTGCAGTATTACTTTATATGAAACAAGTTCTTCCAGTTGGTAAGACACATTTGCTTAAGTATTTCAAGTAGTAGATATTTAGAAAACAAACGATTTTAGTCTAGACATTTAGGAATCAATTTAGTACATAATACTTGGAAATTATTTAGCTTTTCTAAGGCTTGAAGTGTTTTGGTATTAGTAATTTTTTTAAAGATTGTGAAAAAATTGTTTATCCGTCTTATCAGAAAAGTAAACACATCACTTATATTAAAGTATATCATTTATACTTATTTATGTTTTTTTTCTATCTATATCGAGTGATTCTTAACCTATACGCATAAACTTGGAAAATAATAATTACTAATAATAAAAAAAGTTAGTAAAATATTTTTTCTAAAGTAAATAAAATAACATATGAAGATAAATAATAAATAGTTGTTTTTTTTTTGTTGGAAAAATGGAATTTAAATATAGTTTAAAAAATAATTGTATTTAAATAATCTAAAACCACGCTTTCATCGCATATCAATGTAAAAAGTAGAAATAATTATTGTTTAAAAAACTTTAAAAATCCGCACGTCGAACTAAAAAGTTAAAAATAATTTTTAATTTATTAATTCGATGCGCTTTAGGCCTCTGACACGATACTTAGCGTCAGCTGCCAGCGTTAAGCGGAAAATGTAAGAGCGCTGTCTTTGATCTTTATGCGAGAATAAAAGAACTTTTCCACTCAACGCTGTCTGAGGCCTTACAAGGGTGTTTTTAAGTTTTTTTAACCATATACTGGTTAAGCAAACAGGTATTGGGATATCGGCCAGAAAAGCAACAAAAAAGGATTTCCCTGACTAATCCAATCAGACATGTTAACATGTAGGTATTCACGTCATGCTGCGTCGAGAGTTGCAACAATTAGCCGCGCCGAATAGCGCGACACATAGCCCCACATTAGGGTGGAGGGAAAAAATTAAATTTAATAATGTTATATATATATAATGGTGCGCAAAAGTTGCTAGTACTATTGTCAAGTATTTTAATATTTTAAATTTTAAAATCTAAAAAGTTTTTCTGCTGCCCCAGCTACCTCGATTTTTTTTAAATATTTTATTTTTATCAAAATTCTATTTTAATTTTTTTTGTTAAAAATAAAATTCGGGTAATGTAATATAATACAAAGATAATCTTAAGCGTTATCTATTATAGGTAAAAATATTTTTAAATTTTAACTCCCCATTCTGTCTTCCCGACGCAGCTGTGTTTCATCGAAAACACTGTATTTTACTTAACAAGACTTTACTATACTTATACTGGGTGTTTCCTTATTGTGGTAAAAAAATTAAGGGTTTATTTATAAGCCAATTTTATGAAAAAAGTTTTTATAAACATGGGTGTGCAAATGTCTCGTTCTCAAGATACAGGATGATAAACTTTTTAGAAAGGAATATGGAAATTTATAGAAATTTATTTTATTACTGGCAAACTAAGCAAGCTACGTAAAAATATTAGGTAACAAAAAAGCTGTATTTTTATTTACTTTATTTAAATAAAATATAAAAATTGCAAAAAAATAGTGGGTTACATTATTTTTGTTAGAAATACTGATTTTTGTGAAACTTGAGACGCCACTGTACTAACTACAGAATATTATGAATTATTTAACTGGCAGGAATGTCAGTCAAATAATATTTTTACTTGTAACGTATTTGTATAATATAATATGTTTTTGAAGTTAGATATGTTTTGGTTGTTTTTTTTTATTAAAGTCAATTAAAGACAAACATTATACCAAAAAGATAGATCAGTTAGGTTTTAGAAAAGATATCAATTAACAAAAACTATACCTCAGTGATTACGATATTTTCTTTCAGAAAGGGAAAATAATTTTCTGGCGCCAGTTGAAACTACACACTATTAAATATTAAATATTCAAATTAATATTCAACTTATAAAAATATCCATAAATGAGGTCAAACGTATCATAAAACTCACGGCTAAAAATCTTTTATCTTAAATAATATTGTACAGTTAATGTTATTCAGAAAAACTTGTTTGTTCTTTATATTTGCACTCAGGTAATTAGTTTTGTCAATTAATTTTAATTTATTGTGCATACTTACTTTCAATTTTTAAGCGAAAACAATAAAATAATATCTATTATTATTATTAGTAATATTATAGTTGTAGTAACCTTTATTAAAGAAACCCATAAAACACAGAGCAGTGATGATTTTTTTTTAATCATGAAACTGTCTTGTTTAAGGTTATTTTTCTGGCACAGAGACTTCAGAATTTTGAGTGAGTCAGTTGAGATTTTTTTGAGGATAAGGTTGTCTAAAATCGGCCATTTTTTGAAAACTTGTAATTTATTAAAAACCCTATTTTTTTGTCAATTTGGCATAATTGTAGTATCCTACGTGATGTTTTTAATTGAAAATCGTTTGAATAATAGTAGGGGCCCACGATACTAATGGGGATTTACTCGAGCGTCATAGAGACCTATTGGGTTGCAAAGCTTAGACAATAAGAAGAGAAAATGTTATATAATGTATATATGTGTAAAAATTACTTAAGCCCTTTTCTACCGTTATTTGTTTTTTAACAAAGCGATAAAAAGGCGGTTGAGATGACATTTTTGAACGCCATTTTCTAATAAAACTAATTAAGATAGGTATAACATGTATTTTCTTTGAATTGCCTGTAGAATTTATTTACAAAAAAAATGTACCTATAGGGTGTTTCATTTAAAATAGCAAAGTTGAGAACACTTTCAGTTTTTAGTTAAACAGGATGTGCCACAAAATATAAAATATCATCCTATCCAACCATACATCCGACCAAAATTTCAAAATCGTGTAACACTTCTCAAAAAAAAGGAATATGACATAAGAGAAAACTACCTTTATTTTTGAACTTGAAAAAAAATATTACTTAAAACACTTGTTTAGAATTAAAAATTATGTCATATTTTAAAAGCAAAATCATAAAAAATTAAAAAGAAAATTGAACTAAAAATCAGTGTAATAGTCCGGGAGGGAGCAACGTCGGGAAAACAAGAATTATAGGTTGGCTGATTTTTTGATATGTTGTTCTCCACTTCTCTTTCGGGTAGATCCGCGTCTGGCTGGCGATAGCGGTTACGTTTGCGCCCAGCCTGCACCTTGACATTTAGAGCTGCCACTGATATGTCAAAAAATGCAGACTTTGGTCATATATTATTTTTCCAAGTTTTATCAAAATATTCAGAAGTTAGAAAGGGGACGACTGTATAATTATTAGCAATGATGAAAGTGTCTGGCAATAAAAAAAAAATCATGTTTGGTAAACCTATCTAAAGACAAGAAATTAAAAATTGTGTTTCTTAAAATGTATTCAAAACCTTGGATTATTACCTGTACAGGTAAGATACCAACTAATAAACGCAACCACTCTCGCCAGCCAGAAAGCCCAGGGTCTATCTAGAAGAGAGAGGAGAAAAACATATCAAAAAATCTGCCGACTTAAAATTATTTTTCAGAAATGTTGCTACCTCCTATACTATATTGAAATTGTTAGTTTTAAAAAGTGTTTTATTTTTTCGATATGTTTCAATAAATAATATGCATTTGCATAATTTTGCAATGTCCCATAGAACTAACATGATATTATATTCATAGCTGTTCAATTTGAATGACCAAAATCCTATGTATGCCATTAATTAAAATATTTCCTTGAGTTTTATGACCCATGTTACGGACGTGTCCACTACTATTTTAGGCAAAAAGGTAAAATACTACATCACACGGCGTACATATATTTGCAGAATACAAAAAGCATTTTTATGTATGATATTCCGTGTTTACAAGACCTTGGATCTAAAGTTTATACGATTTTATTTAAATTTCAAATTTTTAATGAAATCAGCAAAATTCAAGTTTCCTTTTTACGTAAGGTGACGCTATTCATTTGTTTTTATTTCTGCTGGGTATGCTTATTAAATGTAAGTTAATATGTTTATAAATACTTGCTTAACAGGTTTTTAACCGACTTCAAAAACGAGGAGGTTCTCAATTCGCCGCGTTTGTTTTTTTGTGTATGTTACGCGATTACTCCGGACTTTGTGGGCCAATTTTAAAAATTCTTTTTTATTTGAAAGAGTGCGCTTCCCGCGATGGTCCCATAAGAAAACAAAGTCAGGATCGCGAGAGAGAAAGGTCCTAGACTTATTTTTGCGGCAAAGCTGACTCTAGAAAGGCCTATGCTCATATTAATAGGTTTATGCCCAGATATTTAAGCAAAAAAAAGGAGAGATCAGGGGAGCATTCAGAATGGACAACCTTGGGGTAAAGTGTACACTTTTCACCGACCAAAAGGAGGAGGTTCACAATTCGCCTGTATGTTTTTTTCTGTGTATGTTACGCGATTACTCTGGTGTTTGTGGACCGATTTTAAAAATTATATTTTATTAGAAAGAGTGCACTTCCGCGGTGGTCCTATAAAAAAATAAAGTCAGAATCGCGAGAAATAAAGGTACTAGACCTATTTTTTTCTCTTCGCCATACATAGGAAAGATTAAGGGCGCATTCAGAATCGACAACCTTGGGGTAAAATTAATCCTTTTCACCGAACTAAAAGACAAGCGGATAGCTGCAGCTCCGTATGTTTCAATTTGTTGCAGCTCCGCGTGTATCGATTTATAAGCTTTTGACAGATATAATGTATTCTACCAATCTTCAAGCGGTTAGCTGCAGCCCCCGTGTATATCGATTTATTGCATCCCCCTGTGTATCGATTTATAAGCTTTTGATAGGCAATATAAGGAACTAAAGACAGAGTATAAGTGGGGGTCATGGTTAGTTCTGGTTAGTTTAATCTTATTCTTAATTCCTTAATTAAACCTCCATTGCCGGCAAAAGCTTATAAATCGATAGAAGCTGCAGCTAACCGCAAAAAAGGTACTAGTAGTGTTTTTTAGTGAATATTTACTGATTTAATTGTAATAATAAGAAACTAAAAAGCTAAAAATGATCACAAAAGAAAATGAACTGACTTCAGAAAAATTAGTAAAAGTCGCTAATAAGTTTAAAACAATAAAAAAAAGAAGTAGGGTAATATATGTGCTCAATAACTCAATGTTAATAACTAAATAAACAAAAGATTTTATACTTTAATACAATATTACCCGACTTTTTTATTATTATTTTAAACTTTTTAATGACTTTTACTAATTTTTTGAAGTCGTCATTTTTTTTAATGATATTAATAATTATTTTTATATTAATCCATGTTTCCACATTTACGTTATTTTCTGTACCATTTAGCAAGATAAAAAAATATTTTATAGACAAAAACAAATTTCCATGCGTAAGTCAGTATTGAAAATAATATTTATTTTTTAAATAACCGGACTGTATAGTCTTTTAAAAAAGAACACGGCTACGATAACATTACAGAACACTCTGTATTGGTGGCCGGTACTGGCTACAATATTTCGTGGTTAACAGCGTTTTGAAACCAATATATATACTGGATGGTACTTCTTTGGGTACACGCCAAAATTAAATTAAAAGTACTAAAAATACTAAAAACCAAAAAAAAATTTAAACAAGTAAAAGATAATTAAAAACGACGTTTCGGTGGCAAATCTGCCACCGTTGTCAAGACAAAAGGAAATAAACTAATAAAAATGAAAACTTACTATTATTCAGGCTTTAAAATTCAATTTTTTTATGTTTTTTCTCGGATATTCTGAAAATTTTGACATTTAATGTCAAGGTTTGTTGCGTACTTTATCTAATTAATTAGCCAGTGAAAAGTTTGTGTTGTCGGTGGTTAATAAGTTGACTTAAGGTACCTAAAATCAACTATAGTCCGGTAGCTAACAACCTTTCTTATTATACAGGGTGATTTAAAAATCGATCACGAAACTTAAGAGGGTGATTCTCCTTGAAAAAATAAGGGTAGAGCTTCATATACACAATCAATAACACAGTGGCGCTAATCCAAAATATTTAGTTTTAAATTAAATAATAAGTGAACAATCTAGAGGAACCAAGGGATGTTAGAGAAAAAAATGTAAGGATTTTTGTGATATACTGCTAAGTAAAATATTGATTGTATGGTACCAAATTGTTGAGCGTAAATAAATAGAAATCATTTCTCGGCATGTTCATATCTCCATCTAATTAAAAAATAAACCACAAAGGTATTTTTTAATGTAGAATCTGATGTAAGCAATATAAAATGACCATGCCATCAAAGTGTTTTTTTTTTAAACCGTACATCAAACGAAAAAAGAGTCAAGCAATGAAATTTGTTTTAAACTAAACAAGAATTTCAAAAAATAGTTTTATTTTAGAAAAATGCAGTGGCTTATCATTTATTTCTTTTTTTTAAATATTCACCCTAAACCCTTTAGGGACGACACTGGTAAATTTATTTTTTCTTGTACGTCAAAAACTAAGACGTTTAGGACATATGTTCATACGAAGTTTTTTTTCTTATTTTTGTTGTAGATTTACCCCTTAAAGTTTGTCGGGTGATTTACTGGACACCCTGTATTAAGGCAAAAAAACATAACAAAGGTTTGTTGCGTACTTTATCTAATTAATTAGCCAGTGAAAAGTTTGTGTTGTCGGTGGTTAATAAGTTGACTTAAGGTACCTAAAATCAACTATAGTCCGGTAGCTAACAACCTTTCTTATTATACAGGGTGATTTAAAAATCGATCACGAAACTTAAGGGGTGATTCTACTTGAAAAAATAAGGGTAGAGCTTCATATACACAATCAATAACACAGTGGCGCTAATCCAAAATATTTAGTTTTAAATTAAATAATAAGTGAACAATCTAGAGGAACCAAGGGATGTTAGAGAAAAAAAATGTAAGGATTTTTGTGATATACTGCTAAGTAAAATATTGATTGTATGGTACCAAATTGTTGAGCAGAAAATACTATTTTTAGCTATTATAGTGAGCCACCCTCGATCCATTTAAAAAAACTGGCTTAAGACCCTAAATTCTAGACGACTCAGTAGGGTCTATAAAGAACAAAAGATTGTCACATCTATTTTTCTGTGACTACTTGATCCGAAATTTGTCGTTTTATCGAATTCATGTCACTCTAGCTAGATTAACAAATTAAAAATTAAAAAAAACCAAAAATAAAGGTTAGACGTCAAAAATTATTTAGCAAAGTTAGTGTTATTGTACTCGGAATGTCTTTCTATCTAAATAAGTAATAATATACCGGGTGTCCCATTTAAAAAAAGAAAGTTAGGATTATTTCCTGCTAGACCAGGAAGTTCTAGAAAACAATCAAATACGTAAAACAACGGGGTGAGCCACCGGCTAGGACACACGGTATATCCAAAAACGTTTAAAGCTTGGTCCATTATTAAAAACTAATAAACTAAGCGCCTCATCTGTACATTATTATAATAATAAATAAATATTAAGGACGTTGGAAGTATCGTTCCTTAAACACTAAAATGATAATCTGTATGTAATAAACATGTCAAAATATAATGGCCCTGTTTGAATAAATAATTAAAATTGTCTTTACAGGGTACACAACATGAATATTAATAGCCGCAAAATTATGATCGTAAATGCGGTGTTGCCGAAAGTTTATTTATCGTTGTTGCGGTGTTGTGACGTGCTCTTTTTTTCTTTATTTCTAAAGCACATACATATGTATATTTTAAACTGTTTACAAATTCATCGCAAATAAAGAAAAATAGAGATAAAATGCTTTTCTAAGTTGATTGTTGCGATATTTAACAAAAAAATACTGTAAGTTTATGGAAGAAAAAATCACCATTAAAAAAGTAATTTTATTCGTGATTTTTGGGAAATAATGTTTGATGGTCAGTTATTCGTGAGGGGCACAATTAAGGGGGTTTTGTGGAGCTAAGCACCTTAAGAAGGCGATTAGCCTCCCCTAAATAAAAGAGCATTTAAACCGAGGGATTAACCACTGACGAAAATATGTACAGGGTGTCCAGTTTTCGTGTGTTTTCATATACCAGCTCCCTTACTATAAAAGATAGAAAGATGGGGTTTGCGGCTTACTGTCCTATTTTTTTATGAAACTTTCATTGCCGCAAACGAAATTTTCATAGCCCCCTTTGTTTCTGACATACAGGGCGATTTTGAAAATTTGTCATTTTTGACGGTCCCCTGTATCTCGATTATTTGGTAACTTTTCAATAAAGTGAAAATGGATTGTTATAGAGTTTTTACGTAGAATTCAGTGGCGTAGGTAGTTTTTTTCTAAAAAGTTTTGTTTTTGAGTTACAGCCCAAACTTATGTTTTTTAAATGGGACACCCTATATATTATTTTTTTATCTTATTCCCCCTTTTACAGGCTTTTCAAAAATATATAATAGTCCATATTTATTTTTTTTAAATGGAAAATTTTAACATTTTTGTAAAATTTATCATTTTCCGATGGTCAATCACGGATAGCCATGACAAAAACAAAATTCTGTAAATGCGCCATTATGGATTGTTATTGTTGTCAAATAGTACTGTTATTTGTTTGATTTGGATTTTTGTTATGTGGAAGTTTACTTTATTATTTTTGTGAAAAATTGTTTAACATGGCAGAAAATAATAGATATGAGAATTATGAAAAACACGATATGTATGTTTGTTTTATCCAAGCTAATGAAGACGCCAACGCAGCCTCGGAGCTTTATTTTAATCGGTAAGGTTTAACAGTATATTATATGCCTATAGGTTAAGAAGTAGCCTTCTCAACAATGATATATTATAGGATGTTTTTATTATAATGTGAGCATATCGGATGATTTGAATAGATTTTGACATTGGTAATATTCAGCATTAACAAAAAAATTGATATGTAACATTAATATTCATAACAAATATAAAAATCTTAATCATTATCTATCTATCTAGCTTGTTGTTACATATCTAATTATTTCGTAGGTATCAGAAAGACATCAACCCGATAAAAGAATATTTCATAATATCAAAGCCAATCTCATTGAACACGGATCTTTTAAAAACCCAGGCCTAATTTTTACAACAAGGAAAACAGGGAAGAAAATGAAATAAATGTTTTGGCTTCTGTCGCGGTACAACCATCCATATCATGCAGAAAATATATGACGAAGTTGGGGTTTAAAAATCAAAAACTCAGTTAGTACTAAAGAAACATAAGTTTAGACCATACAAATACCATCTTGTCCAGCATTTGCATCCCGGTGATGCAGAACGTAGGAGTAGTTTTTGCAATTGGTACCTACAAATGTTGCAGGAAAATGCAAATTTTGAAAGAAAGGTTGTGTGGTCAGACGAGGCTTATTTTACTAGTTCTGGTATTCTAAACCGAAACAATTCAAGGTACTGGTCCCAAACGAACCAATATGTAACATTTCCTCGAGAACGTCAAGGTCGGTTTGGATTTAGCGTGTCATGCTTTATTTTTGGTCCTAAAATTAAGTATTTTATCTATGAAGGAACGCTAACCGGAAATAGACATCTAGAAATAATGCAAGATACACTAATGGAAATATTAGAGGATGTTCCTTTGGCCGATCTAAATAATATTTATTACCAGCAAGATGGCGCTCCAAGTCACAATGCTCAAATAGTGAGAGAATATTTAGACACAACATTTCCAGATAAATGGATTGGTACGAATGGACCAGTCAGGTGGCCCCCAAGATCCCCAGATCTTTCTGTTTTGGATTTTTTTATGGGGATATATGAAAAATCAAATATATATGAGGCAATACCACAATATTGATCAACTTCGAGAAGCTACACATCAAGCGTTTAGGCTTTTGCAGGGTAGGCCTATTACTTTATTAAATGGATTGCGAAAAATTGAAAAAGTATGTCAAAAATGTTTGGAACACAACGGAGCCCAATTCGAGCAATTTTTGTAATTAAACTAAATAAAAATAAATTAATATGTTATTTTCTTTTTAATGTTGCTTAGTTATTATGTATTAATATAGAGTTGTTATAATAAAAATGATGTTAATTTTGTTTTGATTTGCGGGCATAGCCTTCTATACGAAAAATGATAAATTTTACAAAAATGTAAAAATTTTCCTTTTTTAAAAAAATAAATATGGACTATTATATATTTTTGAAAAGCGTGTAAAAGAGCGAAAAAGATAAAAAAATAATATATAGGGTGTCCCATTTAAAAAACATAAGTTTGGGTCGTAACTCAAAAACAAAACTTTTAGAAAAAAACTACCTACGCCAATGAATTCTACGTAAAAACTCTATAACAATCCATTTTCACTTTATTGAAAAGTTACCAAATAATCGAGATACAGGGGACCGTCAAAAATGACAAATTTTCAAAATCGCCCTGTATGTCAGAAACAAAGGGGGCTATGAAAATTTCGTTTGCGGCAATGTAAGTTTCATAAAAAAATAGGACAGTAAGCCGCAAACCCCATCTTTCTATCTTTTATAGTAAGGGAGCTGGTATATGAAAACACACGAAAACTGGACACCCTGTACACCAATATTCCACTATTTCGTATAATTCCACACAATTTCATGGCACTTCCACTTTAATTTTAAAAATTCATGTTTTGAAGTTGCGAATCAAAGCCTCTTTTTCGCCTTTTTGTATTTTTTATTGTCAAAAAAAAGGATTTCATTTTAAACAAATGCAAGAAACGAGGTGATATGATTTAAACAAAATAATATTTGGCTTTTCTCCAGAATAAAATTAAGAAGTTTATTTAACATTTTAAGAAAATTAAAACTTTTGTATATTATGAAGAACGTTTCTGCTCTTACACAATAAAATAAAAGTTATAATTACTTTAAAAGAAATAAAATAATGAAATATTTAATATTACGTTACTTACAATAGAAAGGTTTCAATCTATAAACAAAGGTTCATTTGCTCTCGGTTAAAATTATTTTAATCCAATAAAATAAAATCGTAACAAGACGCCAGACGGAAACTGGGCCAATGGTTGCGTCTCCAAAATGTGGTAAATAGTTTACCAAAAATGGCGTAAACAGTTTATCTAACTTACTGATAAACTTGTTAGAAAATTGAAAAAAGCTTTTTCTTCGTGAAACCCAGCCCGACTCTTATTATTAAAAGTTTTTGTTTAACAGGAATATCAGTTTTTAAAACGATTAAGGGGGAGATACCTGTAAATACTTAAATTTTTATTTTAATATATATTTTTTTGTAATGAAAGAGTCCTTATATATTTTTAAAAATTGGTATGTAGTTTACATAAATATTAAAATATATTATTTCATTTTGCTTATTCAAAATGGCGGCGGTACGCTAAATTCTTCTACTAGGGTCGGAGAGAGACCTCTTAATCGGCGGGCACTCTAGCATCGTTTTTAGTGATTTGAAAATCAAAAACCAATTTTTTTCTGTGTTTTTGCTTTGAGAAAATTATTTTTTCAGAAAAATTTCTGAGTTTTTTAAAACTCACATAGAAAGTACTGTTGTTAAAAAGATGGTAAAGTTTAAATGGGTACAAAAATATTCAATGATTATAGTGACTCATCGACTCTGTAATATAAGAGATACTGAAAATTATGTTCTAAAATTTTAATGACTTGTTCTTAAGGACTATACTAACATATTAAAAAAAACATTTCACAGGTATCTCCCCCTTAAAGATATTTAAAATTTGTTTATATTCCGATAAACAATCATTAAACACCAAATACACAATTGCGACATAGCAATTACATGCGATGAAATCAAAACTCGTCTTTAAAATTTCCACCAAACAAATATTGACTACGAAGTAAACAATAGTTATTATAATTGTTTACAAATTTGCAAGCTTGATTTAAATATTACTAATCCGTTAAAAAGTTATTGTCACTAACTGTTAAGCATATTAAAAAAGAACTTGCATTAATACAAACCAAAGTCCTTTGCAATTTTTATATTATATATACAGTGAGGTTCTACACTGAAAAAAAACGTGCATATACAACGTGGATCGTTGGTTATATTTAACCACAGTCGGACGTGACAAAATTACAACAAACTTTTTAAAAATTGTGTGAAAAATAATTGTAAATTTACATAACTTATACAAGGTGATACAACTTAAGTCGGCACTATCGCTCAAACACTCACCCTTTGCTTATAAGTGGTCAGGTTTTGCAGAACGGGGACACATTTAATCTTGTGGGCGTCACATTTGAAAATAACCTTAACTGGCATAAACACATTGTATCTATAGCCACCGCGGCGTCAAAAAGCTTGGATTTCTTTTCCGAACCAAAAGTATTCTTCCCCTTCTAATTTATACACTTTGTATGTGTCCCAATTTCCACCCTCTCTGGAATATTGTTCTCATGTCTGGGGAATGGCATTCCCTACAACCCTCAGCATTCTTGATGTTATTCAAAGAAGGGCTGTTCGTCTTATTAATGATCCTTTACTTACTCAAAGACTTCCTTCTCTTGCCCATCGTCGAGCTGTGGGAAATCTATCGCTCTTCTATAGATACTTTTACGGCTTCTGCTCCTACGAATTATCCAGTATAGTCCCTCCTCTTGCAGCTCCCAACAGAGAAACCCGTGGTGCCGCACGTATGCATCCCTATACGGTCCAATTGGACAGGCCCCGAACTTCCCATTTCGTTCGTTCTTTTTATCCCTAGAGTTTCTAGACTGTGGAACCTACTGCCAGCGGAGGTCTTTCCTTCACCCCCAAATCTTCAAGTTTTTAAGTCCCGTGTTAACAAATTTCCTCTTACCCTGCTTAAGACACCCACGGTACGTTAGTATTTAGGCTTTCAGCCTTCGTGGATTGTCCAAAGATAATAAAATCGCTAGCTTCTTTATTATTGGAGATACAAAGTCAGTAAAATTAGTAGTTAAAGTGTAGTATTTTTTCGCTGATTAACGTGCTGCCGACAGAAAACATCGGGTTTTTGATTTATTCCAAAAAATGTATTTTTTTTTAAAGGAACACCCTGTATATTATATCACTATTCGAAATATCTTTTAAAGAGCTTTAAAGTATACATGGGATACATCCAATTTTACTAGTTTCGGAAATATAACCTCTTAAGGAATTTATTATTAAACTGGCACTTTTAAATAAAACACTCTGTATATTGCATTTAATAGATATTTTAAGAGCTTTAAGAAAATACCAAATTTGATATGACTATCACTTATAGTTTGGAAATAATAAATCCAAATCTGAAAATTATGTTAAATTTCCATTAAGTCTATAGCTCTAATCCATATAGGGGCAACACCCGGCCCGCTGTAGGATTTGAACTGGCCCGGGACGAGACATTTCAACGAATCTAATTAAAAAAAGAAAAAAATAATTACACTACTTACTTAAACTCACGGAATCAAGTGAGCAGGCAAGCCGAGTGGCGGCGATCATCAAGAGTGAAAAGTGTAAAATAGTTGAGAAGAAATAATCTTTTGTTGTGTCTCACTCTTTGATGGTCGTCGCCAGTCGGCTTGCTCACTTGATTTCGGGAGTTTGAGTAAGTAGTGTATTTTAATTGGAATATAGGCCCTATATGGTGGATGCAACGATAGGTGGATGTCTTGTCAGTTCTAACTGAGTTACCAAAGTGATAACTTCGACGGGCTAAATCCTAGCGAACTGCTCTAGTGCCGTCTATTTGCTTTGTGATTATCGCAAAAAATTATGAACACTACAACACTATTTTAAAATGTAGTTCTTTTAAACGCGGCCCGCGAACATATACAGAATCAGCTAAATAACATATCACATAGACAATGTAAAGAAAAGACAATCTAACGGAAATACCTGCATGTAAACACATCTGATTGGATTAGTCACATACATCCTTTTTTGTTGCTTTATTCGACGATATCCCAATACCTACTGCTTAACCAGTATGCACACTTATGTTTGGCCCACAATATGTCAATGGTTGCCCATACCCAAGGAAATAAACTTGTTAATAAGGAGCGCTCGATCCCATTTAAGCCTATGTTCACTAAATTTTGTGACGTAATCTCTTTCCGTAATTCTTTGTTTTGTGTTTTTAGTCTATGGACTTTTATATATGTTTAGTTTTTACTGTTTATAGTAAAATTGAGTAGTTATTTGTACTGCAGTTACAGAGAATTTTAAAACCTGTAAACAGGGTCACTGACCTTTGGATATTTTTTAAAGGAAATTTACGTTTAAATCGTTATTAAGGGTAAGATATCAGTTTTTTTTTAATGTTTTTTAAATGATTTTATTTTATTTTATGCAAGTATTGGTTTATTTTGTTGAATAAAAAAATATTAGGTTTGTTCCAGCAGAATGTTGGAAACATGTTAGCAAACAATCGTAAAACGCAGAAATTGTTACAAACATTAGTCAGAATTGTTGGCAACAGTTTTCTGCCGGAACGAAAAATAAACAAGGCGTGCATACTGCTTATACGTCAATACAAGAAAGGTTATGTTAACAATTTGTCAGTAATGTTTGAAGAAAGTTTGCAAACTTTTCAAACAGTTTTTTTTTTTTTTTTTTTTTATCTTTGGACAAACCACGAAGGCTAAAAGCCTAAATACTAACGTACCGTGGGTGTCTTAAGCGATGTAAGAGGGAGTTTATTGACACGGGACTTAAATACTTGAAGATTTGGGGGAGAAGGAAAGACCTCCGCGGGCAGCAGGTTCCACAACCTAGAAACTCTAGGGATAAAAGAACGAACAAAGTGGGAAGTTCGGGGCCTGTCCAGTTGGACCGTATAGGGATGCATACGCGCGGAACCACGGGTTTCTCTGTTGGGAACCGTAAGTGGAGGAACAATACTGGACAACTCTTCAGAGCAGAAGCCATGGAAGTACCTATAAAAAGCGATAAATCCCCCACAGCCCGACGATGTGCAAGAGAGGGAAGCCTTTCTGTAAGTGAAGGATCATTAATAAGACGAACAGCTCTTCTTTGAATAGAATCAAGAATGCTTAGGGTTGTGGGGGACGCCATGCCCCAGATATGAGAACAATACTCCAAGGGAGGTCGGATTTGGGACACATACAAAGTGTATAAATTAGAAGGGGAAAAATATTTTTGGCTCGAAAGAGAAATCCAAGCTTTTTTGAAGCTGCCGTGGCTATAGATACAATGTGTTTATGCCAGTTAAGGTTACTTTCAAATGTGACGCCAACAAGATTAAAGGTGTCTTTGCTCTGTAAAACTTGGCCGCTCATAAGTAGAGGATGAGTATTTGATGACTCTTTTCGCGACAAGGAACATGATTGTGTTTTGGATGCATTAAAATGGACGAGATTTTTAGCGCCCCAATCCAATATTAAATTAAGATCCTGCGAAAGAGATATCTGCATCGCTCTGCGTTTGTTTTCCAAGTCAGGTTTAGTAATGGGTTTAGGAACCTGAAAACTGGAGTGAAGGGTACTATCGTCGGCGAAACTATGAATGGAATTAGTTGTGGACGAGAGAAGGTCGTTGATGTGAAGAAGAAACAATGTTGGTGCCAGAACTGAGCCCTGAGGGACTCCAGCATTTACTTGGTGAAAGCTTGAAGAATGGCCGTCCACAATAACTGATATACGACGATCAGATAGATAACTAGAGAGCCAAGTACAGAGTTTAGTTGAAAGACCATAGGAGGGAAGTTTATTAAGAAGTGCGGCATGCCAGACTTGGTCAAAAGCTTTGGATATATCAAGAGCAACGATCTGGGACTCACCTAGAAACTCAAGAGACTTATTCCAGCAGTGCGATACGAAGGAAAGAAGATCTGCTGTAGATCTTTGTGGCGAAATCCATACTGCCTGTCATGCAAAATTTTGTGTTTTTCTAAGTACTTAAGAATTTGTGAATTAATTAGTTTTTCCATTACTTTACAAAGAACTGAGAGAATTGAAATTGGTCTATAGTTAGATGGAAGAGATTTAGATCCTTTCTTGGGAATAGGTTGAACACGTGCAGCTTTCCAGCTTTCCGGAAAGATACCTGTGTTGTAAGAAATTCGAAAGAGCCGAGTTAAGATTGGTGCAAGTTCTGGAGCACATTTTTTTAAAACGATTGCTGGTATGCCATCCAGCCCAGACGATTTCTTGATGTTAAGGGAAGAAAGGATACGCTTAATGTGTTTTACCTTAAAAACAATATCGGGCATTTTATGAGGAACTGGGGTAACCGCTGGAATTGGATGATTTACGGGAGGGTCAAGGGTTGAATTGGCAGCAAATTGTTTAGCAAATAATTCTGCCTTTCCTTTAGCGGTAGAAACAATTTCATCTTCCAAAGCTAGTGGCGGAAAAGAACTGGTACAAAAATTCCTACTTATGTTTTTCGCAAAGGACCAGAAAGATTTGCTGCCATTTGAGCAAGAAAGAACTTTGTTTTTAATACGATTGTCGAAGGAGTCTTTGGCTTCAGAAATTGTTTGATTGTAGTAGTTTCTTGCTTCAATGCTGGCCTGTCGATTTTCTGGACTAGGATCCTGTAGAAACTTTTTGTGAGCATGAACTTTTAAAATTCTAGCTTTATCACAAGATTTGGAAAACCAGGGTTTGTTATTGGATTGTTTGGGGTTCTTGATGGTGTGTGGAATATAGGTTTCAATGCCCAATTGAATTGATTCCGTCAGTTGATTGCAAATTTCAGAAGGATCACCAGAAGAAAAGCAGATGGAATTCCAGGGGTAAGTGGCGAAGAAGTCCCTCAGGCCATCCCAGTCGGCTGAGTTGTAGTGCCATACAGTGCGTGGTGGCATGTATTCATTTACCTCGGGATGTGCAGGGTAAGATATTGTAACTAAGCCATGATCTGAGCGACCTAGGGGAGCTGTGACAGATGTTCGATAGAGTTCGGGGTTGGTAGTAAGAAAGAGATCAAGGGGATTTGAACTATGATTTGGAACTCTAGGAAAGTAGGTGGGTTCCATAATAAGGTTGGTAAGAGAGTTACTGACTGCGAAGATTTCGGCTGCTCTGCCTTGGGGGTCAGTTTTTGAAGAGCCTAGCCAATCCTTATTATGTACATTGAAGTCGCCAAGCACGATTAAAACTACTGCTGGAAGAACAAACAATTGTATAATGTTAGAAACATGGCACTGCTGGAACGACAAATTTGACGTGCGCAGAATCCGAACGGTTGCAAACATTTCTGACAGCCTGCTGGAACAAACCTATTATGGCAAAAAGGTGACATCACAAACATAACCCATATTTTCGGACAAATATAAAAATCGAGCGCTTCTTATTAAAAAGTTTATATTCCTTGGCCCATACCTGCTCTAAGCTATAATATATCTATGGTGGGTGGGCAAACGAGTATAAGTCAAAAATCCAGAAATTGAGAAACACTTTGTTTGAACACTATTAATGCTGATAATTTTATAATAAAGGTGTGTACTATTTAGTAGATATGCAGGTTTAGCGTGTTCAAAACAGTTTTATGACATATCCTGTTTGAACCAATGGATGCAGGAACTTATGATGTGGACAAAATTACCTTATACTCATTTTCAGTAAATGTTGACTTATACTCGTTTGCCCGCCCACCATAGATATATTTATAAGCACTGTTTAATGTCGTGGATTAATTGGGCAGTATGTCTAGTATTATAGTATACTACGACTAGATATTACTTTTTGAAGTAAGCCGCTGTCTTTTCTTAATTTGGAAACGGGTTCTTTTTAAAGCCACCCTTTACATCCAAAATACAAATATTTATGTGAAAGTTAGAATTGAGAAATTAATGTTTCGGAAGTTTCCCATTTGGTAAGAACTTCCGAAGACACGCAGTATAACTGCGTTTTGAATTAGATCTCCTCAAATGTTTTAACAATACTCGAACACGAAAACTAAAAAAAAAAGTTGTTTGTCGACTTATATAATTCTTGACCTCGATTTTTATCACCAGCGCATTATACCTCTTCAAACAAACAAAATATCTTTGTGTTGACTCGTTGAGAATTATTTAAAACGATTTAATACTGTTTTGATTATTTCTACATTGTACTTATCTAAAAATAATAATTTTATTTTTTAGTTTAATATTACGATTGCTCCAAATCTTTTTTGGACAACTTATTTTTTTATATAGTGTAACGAAGGTTATGGTTAAGACAAGCCTTTCTGACCTGCCTACATTTTATCACTTAATTAAACCCATTAGGAAACAATAATTTTTAAGTTGTACTTTTTAATTTCGCTTCTAGCAGATACATTTACAATTTTTGTAATTTTCTAGAAAATGGACAACCCGATTTTGACGAAGTTTGGTATACGGGGTTTGGGGCGCTGATCACGAAACTGAAAGAATTATTTGGCGGAAACGCTTCGTTCTCGAGATATCCATCATCAAAGTTCAAATTTGAACTAAGCTTATTTTCACTATATTCCCCCTTCTTTTGCACACAATTCTTGATTTAAAGCTAAAGTGTCATACAATATTTGATTTTCACCTTTTAATACCCCGTTTTTCTACGTTTTTACATTATTTTTGCATTAAACTGCATAGCTATACTTTGAATCATTTTAATCCCAGTTTGCCATGAAGCCCTATGTGTATGTATGGTTGCCGGATTATCAAAGAAAAGCCACACAATTTAATTCAAAAATAATGTAAAAACGTAGAAAAACGGGGTTTTAAAAGGTGAAAATCAAATATTGTGTGACACTTTAGCTTTAAATCAAGAATTGTATGCAAAAAGAAGGGGGAATATAGTGAAAATAAGCTTAGTTCAAATTTGAACTTTGATGATGGATATCTCGAGAACGAAACGTTTCCGCCAAATAATTCTTTCAGATTCGTGATCAGCGCCCCAAAAACCCCCGTATACCAAATTTCGTCAAAATCGGAGTTGCTCCCATTTTCTAGAAAATTACCACAATTTTAAATCATCTTGTTCATTCAATTTTAGAGGTGAACAAATTCATCATTAGCTACATACGTTATTTTTTATAACTACAGTGTTTTCATTTATATTTTAACATCCAATTTCAAAGATAATTTAAGAAGAGAAAGAAACTCTTCTAAAAAAGTTTCTTAGTTTTTTATGTGTTATATTATTATCTTTGAACATACGTAAGAAACAAATAAGCATTAAAAAAATTAAGAACAATGAAAACGTAAACCTTTTTTAAAATGGAGCACCCTTAATATTATTTTACCATTAAAAAGGTGTTTTTAAACCACCCCAAAATGTCTGTCTGCCAAGGGGTTGTCATTGTCAAAACTGTCTGGGAACTAAGAAAATGTCTTCTAATAGGTACCCAAGTAAAATATATATACAATTTAGCTTTTTACAAAATGACGAAAGCTAAGTTTTAATTCATTATCCCAGGGCCCCTGCTACTATGTGTGCAGTGAACTCGGGCTCCATCCTTTAGGGGCGCCAGAACCCAGGGACAAAACTTGAAAAAAAATTGCAATCTTAGCAATTGAATAAAAAGTATTAAATGTTATGTTATAATAATTACTGAATTTGCAACAGCAAAGTTTCTGAAGATATCGCTACTACAATATTTCTTATTTTTCCATTGTTCTGCATATTCTAAAACCCAAAATGCAATGATCGATGTAAAGTTTCTGCAGTGGTATACGAGGTATGTGAAAAATATAAATATTACTTGGAAAACAGTACCTTTATTTATATAAGGAAAAGATGTTAAGGAATAAAAATAGCTTTCAAAGATGCTATTTGGTTTTAGAAAAAAAACTTAAAAAATAAATCTGCGTTAAAAAGCGTTTATGTAACGTTTTGCTGTTTTGACAGTTCTTAAACTTTCTTTACATATTACATTTCAAAATAAGGATGCACTCTTGTACAAACCAGAATTTTTACCAACGCATACAAAAAAATGACATTGAACGAGTTTGAATATATAAATGTTAATTTTAATCCTAAACATTTTTTCCTTATAAAAATGTTCCATACGAAAAAGCTTCATATGAACATATTATGTCCCAAACATCAGAGTTTTTGAACTACAGAGTGTTAAAAATTTTAAGAAATTATTGTTTTTTATAATAACTTTTATACTGATTCAGAAATTTTTAAATAAATTGGGGGCTTACAAAACAAAATTACCAGTGTCTTTCATAAGATGTTTCAGGTTAAGATTTTTTAATTAAATAAAATAGTACGCCACTGCATTTTTTAATAAAAATATTTTTTTAAATTTCCATTTATTTTGGAACAAATTTGATTTCCTCATTTTTTTTATATTAAATGCAAGATTTTCGCGCTAATAAATAGAAACCATTTCTTGGCGTGGTCCAATCCCAAACTAATTAAAAAAATAAATAATTAAGGTGTTTTTTACTGTAAAATTTGAAATTATCGATAATTACCATGCGAGAAATGTTTTTTATTTATCTACGCGCACCCGTTCATCAAATTAAAAAAGTCAAAAGATCAAACCCAAAACTAAAACTGAAACACAAAACTAAATGTGGATTCAAAAATATATATATTTTTATTTAGAAAGAATGCAGTGGCGTATCATTTTCTAAAAATATTTAACTTAAACCTCTCATGGAGGACACTGGTAACAGTTTTTTTTCTTTATGCCAAAAAATCTATTCTGGTGCAGAGGAGGCGCCCTACAAATTTTTAAAAATATTTTAATTGGTATTAGTTATAATAAAAAACAATTTTTTTTTTAAATTAACACCCTGTAGTTCAAAAACCAAGACCTTTAGAACATATGTTCATATAAAAAAATTTCTTACTTTTTATTGTAGAATTGGCCCTTAAAATTTGTCAAAAAGTTGTGCAATACCCTGTATAGGTCTTCTATTTAGAAAAATACCTATTTTTTGACATACCTCGTATACCACTCTAAAAAATTAATATTTGATAATTGCATTTTGGGTTTTAGGCCATGCAGAACTTTTTATAAAGAATAACTTTTTTCGTAAAATTAATGACAAAAAAGTTTTCCATATGGAACTTAGTAGACACGCTGTATACGTATGTAGACATTAGGCAATATTTCTGTTATTTGTTTCTAAAACAATGTGATTTTTAGTTTTGCGTTATTTCCTAGTATGTTATAAACAACGTGTATGTACCCAATTAATTAATCAAATGCTTTAAAATGGATGTAAACAAAAATTTATTTTAATTTAGTTTGTTATGATTTTATTCTGTTGTTTCATTTGATATTTTAGTCTACAAATAAATATGACTTCTAAAGTTCCGTTTTTTGTCTTATATCAAGCACCTACCTACATACCTTCAAAACAAAAAACAATTTAGAAAAACATGATCCAAAACGCCTTAAGGGGCGCCAAAATCCTTTTTTGCACATTTACTTCGGTACCTGCCAGAGCTACTATCAGTCAAATTTCATAGCTTCCCATCGCTTCTATAGTTAAGATCATATTTATTTCATTCTGAAAGCGATGCCGCTAAGTACACAAAAAATGATAAAGTAAACAAACATTTTCGAAAGCACATAGCTTCTGACAGAGCCTGATTACATATTTTTTAGATAAATAAATAAAACCATTGCGAAAAACGTATCACGTACTTAAAAAACATCTTATTTCGTCTCTGGTGTACTATAAAACCTGTAACGCGTGGCGTAGTCGACAGGTTGAATATTTTTTGCTGCAATAAATTATTGTTCACAAAAGGGTTTATTTGCTTTATCATTTTTTGTGTACTTGGCGGCATCGCTTTCAGAATGCAATAAATATGGGTTTAACTATACCTACATATGTTGGGAGCATGCACTAAGAAACTTTAAGGGACGCATTCAGATTCGACAACTTGGGGTAAAATTTGCCAATTCTTTCACGTCGCTAAACTAATTTGTTTCTAATGTTCAATTTTGACAAGGTCTTGCTCATAGCGCATGCCTTTACCGGGTGTCGATTCTCCATGAAGCTTTTACAAAATAAAGGTCTGCTAATTACGGGATCTTGGACTATCACTAAACATTAAATTAAAAGTATAAACCAACAGTAATTATTTAAACATCAGCGATATTAAAACGCTTTATTATTTCATCAAAAACAAAACTTCAAACGTCTGTAAAATGTTTTATGTCTTTATGAAAAACATATTTTTATCAGGCTTTTTAAATAAAAATTTAAAAGGTTTCTATTTTTACCGGATCAAGGTCGAAAAATACAAAAATCAAAAAAACTTATTTGTAATATAAATTAATTTCGAGCATATTTTTTAATATGATCGTTCACAGTTGCTCTCTATAAACAAATATATACGCGTAAAAGATATTTTTGTAGAAGTTGAAAAACGGTAAATATATTTTTAAATTGAATTTATTTTTGTGACCTCAAAAGATGTTTATAGAACTCCAATTGACCTGTATATTTGAAAAAAATAACATTTTAAAAATGTAGTGGTTTTCTTTTCGTTTATTGGAAGTGTTGCTTCTGTAAGACATAAAATTTAATAAAAAAATGTATGTTTTAAACAGCCCATAGACTAGGAATGGCGAACCAATGGCACGATAAATTTTTTTTTGACACGCTACTGATCACAAAATAATTATAAACTACAAAAATAAATGTGAAATAGGTATTTATTATGACTATTTTCGAATAGTTACAACCCTTTTTCTGATGAAATTACAAAGCTTATGTTTTCTTTTTTTTTTAATAGTTCAATAAAAATACAGTTTTTTTATTTTTATTGTTTTTACGTAACTTACTTAGTTTTCTTTTATCAATAAAATATGTTTTTTTCTAATAATTTGGTTTTATAATATCTTATTAGCAACTATGTAACAGCAACAACAAATACTTAATTGGATAACGTTTATGTCTAGTCTAACAAATTTTAATAAAACAGTTTTTTCAAAAATTTTAGGTTTTTTTGAAAAGTTCACATCTTGTATCTTTGTAAAATTTGTTTGACTTGACTTGTTGTTTGACTTTTTTCGAGTTTTATGAGCTATCTTCAGAGATGACTCAACTTTTAAAGCACCGTGTTTATGAATTTAAAAAAATACAATCAAAATATTTTATTCCACGATTGTTTAAGAATGTTTACAACATTAATGTGATTTTAAACAGGTAATATCGCTCGTTACCCACGGCCATTACCCACGCTCATTACCCACATCCATTACCCACGGCTGTGATAGGGTACTTTAAATGTGCATAAATATACGATAATTTGTTTTGCTCAGATCATGGCTTAGTTACTATATCTTACCCTGCACATCCCGAGGTAAATGAATACATGCCACCACGCACCGTATGGCACTACAACTCAGCCGACTGGGATGGCCTGAGGGACTTCTTCGCCACTTACCCATGGAATTCCATTTGCTTTTCTTCTGGTGATCCTTCTCAAATTTGCAATCAACTGACGGAATCAATTCAATTGGGCATTGAAACCTATATTCCACACACCATCAAGAACCCCCAACAATCCAATAACAAACCCTGGTTTTCCAAATTTTGTGATAAAGCTAGGATTTTAAAAGTTCAGGCTCACAAGAAGTTTCTACAGGATCCTAGTCCAGAAAACCGACAGGCCAGCATTAAAGCAAGAAACTACTACAATCAAACAATTTCTGAAGCCAAAGACTCCTTCGACAATCGTATTAAAAACAAAGTTCTTTCTTGCTCAAATGGCAGCAAATCTTTCTGGTCCTTTGCGAAAAACATAAGTAGGAATTTTTGTACCAGTTCTTTTCCGCCACTAGCTTTGGAAGATGAAATTGTTTCTACCGCTAAAGGAAAGGCAGAATTATTTGCCAAACAATTTGCTGCCAATTCAACCCTTGACCCTCCCGTAAATCATCCAATTCCAGCGGTTACCCCAGTTCCTCATAAAATGCCCGATATTATTTTTAAAGTAAAACACATTAAGCGTATCCTTTCTTCCCTTAACACCAAGAAATCGTCTGGGCTGGATGGCATACCAGCAATCGTTTTAAAAAAATGTGCTCCAGAACTTGCACCAATCTTAACTCGGCTCTTTCGAATTTCTTACGACACAGGTATCTTTCCGGAAAGCTGGAAAGCTGCACGTGTTCAACCTATTCCCAAGAAAGGATCTAAATCTCTTCCATCTAACTATAGACCAATTTCAATTCTCTCAGTTCTTTGTAAAGTAATGGAAAAACTAATTAATTCACAAATTCTTAAGTACTTAGAAAAACACAAAATTTTGCATGACAGGCAGTATGGATTTCGCCACAAAGATCTACAGCAGATCTTCTTTCCTTCGTATCACACTGCTGGAATAAGTCTCTTGAGTTTCTAGGTGAGTCCCAGATCGTTGCTCTTGATATATCCAAAGCTTTTGACCAGGTCTGGCATGCCGCACTTCTTAATAAACTTCCCTCCTATGGTCTTTCAACTAAACTCTGTACTTGGCTCTCTAGTTATCTATCTGATCGTCGTATATCAGTTATTGTGGACGGCCATTCTTCATGCTTTCACCAAGTAAATGCTGGAGTCCCTCAGGGCTCAGTTCTGGCACCAACATTGTTTCTTCTTCACATCAACGACCTTCTCTCGTCCACAACTAATTCCATTCATAGTTTCGCCGACGATAGTACCCTTCACTCCAGTTTTCAGGTTCCTAAACCCATTACTAAACCTGACTTGGAAAACAAACGCAGAGCGATGCAGATATCTCTTTCGCAGGATCTTAATTTAATATTGGATTGGGGCGCTAAAAATCTCGTCCATTTTAATGCATCAAAACACAATCATGTTCATTGTCGCGAAAAGAGTCATCAAATACTCATCCTCTACTTATGAGCAGCCAAGTTTTACAGAGCAAAGATACCTTTAATCTTGTGGGCGTCACATTTGAAAGTAACCTTAACTGGCATAAACACATTGTATCTATAGCCACGGCAGCTTCAAAAAAGCTTGGATTTCTCTTTCGAGCCAAAAAGTATTTTTCCCCTTCTAATTTATACACTTTATATGTGTCCCAAATCCGACCTCCCTTGGAATATTGTTCTCATATCTGGGGCATGGCGTCCCCCACAACCCTAAGCATTCTTGATTCTATTCAAAGAAGAGCTATTCGTCTCATTAATGATCCTTCACTTACAGAAAGGCTTCCCTCTCTTGCACATCGTCGGGCTGTGGGGGATTTATCGCTTTTTATAGGTACTTCCATGGCTTCTGCTCTGAAGAATTGTCCAGTATAGTTCCTCCACTAACGGTTCCCAACAGAGAAACTCGTGGTTCCGCGCGTATGCATCCCTATACGGTCCAACTGAACAGGCCCCGAACTTCCCACTTTGTTCGTTCTTTTATCCCTAGAGTTTCTAGGTTGTGGAACCTGCTGCCCGCGGAGGTCTTTCCTTCCCCCCAAATCTTCAAGTATTTAAGTCCCGTGTCAACAAACTCCCTCTTACCTCTCTTAAGACACCCACGGTACGTTAGTATTTAGGCTTTTAGCCTTCGTGGTTTGTCCAAAGATAAAAAAAAAAAAAAAAAAAAAAATAATAATATATTTTGAGAACCTCGTTTTCTTAATATGATTCTTCAGACAAGGACACTACTTTTTGTCACATATGAGTATAAAAATATCTAATAAGTACGTAAAATCAACTAATAATTGAATCAATTACATTTGAAAAAAAATTTCAGTAGGCTGTAATGTCGCGTATGTCACGGCTGACAAATACAAATATTCTGTCACAAATCGGGAATATTAAATAAATTGTTGGTATTGATATAAATGCGCAAGAAAGTCGCAGAAAAGTATAGTATGCTACTCACACGGAATACTCATTTCCCTCTCGAATGACTTGACGCCTGCGGTCGTGCTGCGATAGTCATGGAAAATGAGTAACATTCATTTCATACTCTTCACATAATATACTATTTACGGATTACCTGTACGCAAAATTGACTGAATAAAATATTTTTTACATGCGAAAATAACAAGTTGTTAAATTTCTTAGCTGCTTTAAAACTAAATGATGTCTGACCATTGGCCAGTGCGATATAAATCTTCCCGATTCGACAAATAAAATAATTAACTTGTTATGTAACCGCGAATACGACTGGGCTAAATTTTAGCGTTGATTAAACTATATAGGACTAAATTCGGGTTAATTTTGTTTTCGTTAGGTTTAATTTTGCGAAATGTCCGTAGAAATTAGGTCACTTAAGGTGTGCCTTAAGGTTTAATTTGCATTGCTGTTAAAATTATAATCTTGATATTTGACATCTCTCTTGCCAGACTTAGAACCTCTTGACCTTTTAACTCCTAATTTACGTAAGTGAAAAGTCAAAGAAGACAGTTATTTAGAAAAATACATTATACGGGGTGTCTCACGGTCGATGGTACCTTAAACGTTTACGGAAAACGGGAAATTGGCTTTTTTCGAAAATTTGATAACTTAGGTTATTGCTTTTAATCCAACGATCTAAAATTATATATATTATATATTTTTAAACATACTTCTAATTAAATGACTTTTATTACTTTATCTGCATTCTCGTAAACTTGACATTCACGGTGTAGCATCTCAAATTTGTTTTGAATAATACAGGCTCGCTAAATTCGTGACTTTACCTCTACATATAAAAATGTTAGAGTCATTTTTTTAATGGAACAATCTGTATATTATCTGAGAATCTGACCATCAAAATCCTTTTCAAATGATATATCCTTTTCCTATACCTAAATGATATGGTTCCGGAAAATGAAAATTTACCATTTACCCAGTTTTGCTATATCGGAATATTGGCCATTTTGTTTTTGTGTTTACGAAATACAACAACCAAATGATAAAGATATATAATATATATAATAAAAAACTTAAAAAAATGTTTTTTGCAAAAACCGCAACTTGATGTTCTAAAGATATTCACGAATAAAATGGTTGAAAATATGCAGGGTGTTTAATAAACATGAGGCAAAAATTTAAGATGTGATTCCTAATGTTGTTTTATGAAAAAATGTTCCTATAAACATATGTCCGGAGTTGCTTCCTTACCGAGATACAGTTCGTTAAATTTTAAGAAAAAAAAACAGTTTTTTTTTTTTTTTTTTATATTATTATTGGCGTTCGTCCCCTGGACGATTTGCCAGTACTCGCCCGTGGGATTGGCCGGATTGCGAGCTCGAAACTCCCGGTTATCCCGACACTATCACTATACTAGACTAATTTTAAATGTTTAAACTGTATCATCTGTAATTATTATGTGATATATATGCTCCATTTAAGTTAGAGATACATAGTTAGTTAGACAGATAGCACAAACACAGGAAAAATACTTTTCACGCTTCGGAGCGACGGCGAAGCGACTTACACAAATGGAAATGTCGCCTCGGAAAACATTTAAGAGGGGAAATTATAGGTTTTTTTTTTTTAAATATATTTTCAGATTTTAATATTATTATAAGTTAAGAATCCATTGAGTAGTTTTATTAGATTGTTATCTATATTTGCAAGGACTATACTTATGTCAAAAGGGCGATTAATTCCGTTTTTACTTACTTCATTATACATATCAAAATCGAGTATTGCATTGATTGGGCATGAAAAGAATATATGGTTAAGGTCTTCCTCTTGACCGCATTCGCAGTAGGGTGTATCCTGGATTCCAATCTTATATAGATGTTGTTTGGTTAGACAGTGTCCCGTTCTCATTCTCACTATAGTGGTTAGATGTCTTCTGTTTATATAGTGTAAGCAATGATGCCATGGTTTGTTTGGGAATTTTTTGATTATTTTTCCGTACCATTTTCCTTTTAGTTTGAGTGATTCTTTCCAGGATTCTTCAAATTTTTGTCTGATGTTTTCTTTAATATTAGGTAGAATGTCAGCTATATTGAGTTTTAAGTCTAACGGTATATTTAGTCCACAGCCTATTTTTGCTAATTTGTCTACATATTCATTTCCTGGGATATTTGAATGCCCAGGTATCCATGCTAGCATTATGTTGGTACCATTTTCTCTAGCTTCTATAATTAGTCTTTTTGTAAGTAGGGATATGTAATCATTATTTGTGTCTATTTTTGTATTTTGTAATTTGAGTATGGCGCTTTGCGAATCTGTTAAAATTAAAGCCCTCTTTATGTTCTTCGTGAGGCAGATGGTGCAGGCCTTATTTATGGCTGCTATTTCTGCCGAACATATGTTCAGGTGATCTGGAAGTCTGGCTGAGAAATTTATATTATATGTTGGGATGTGGACTCCGAGTCCCACTTTCTCATTTAATTTTGATGCGTCTGTGTAGATTAGAGTGTAGTTTTTTGCAATATTACTACTTTTTTCATTGAATTTACTTATGATGTTTATTTCAGATTTGTTTAGTTCCAAATCAATAGTTTCAGGCCTATTTGTTTGAAAGTCATAGTCAAGTTCAAAACAGGGGTGTGTGTCCGCTTTGTACATTTTGTTATCAAATGGTTGTATGTTGTCTAAAGCTTCTACTAGATATGGAGTTTCTTTGTTGCGCCAATATGGATTATTTTCTAGTGTTGTACTTTTAATGTCTTTTAAAATCTGTATTAAGGGATGATTTTTTATTTGATTTATTCTTGTTATGAATTTTGAGCTGAGCCATTTCCTTCTGGATTCCATATCAATTTCGGCGGTTTCCGCTAGTAGGGCATTTGTGGGTGTGCTTTTCATGCAACCAGTGATTATTCTTAGGCCTTGATAGAAAATTTTGTTTATTTTGTTTAGGTTTTTTTGGGAAGTTGGTTTCAAAAGTATTGCACCATAGTCTAGGTGAGATTTTACTATACCATTAAATGCCATCTGTAAGGATTTCGGGTCTGCGCCCCATGATACCCTTGAGAAGGTTTTAAGGATATTTATACCTTTACGGGCTTTGTTTATCATATTTTCTATTTGTTTATTCCACTTTAGAGTGATTATCAATAATTATGCCTAAGTATTTAACATTATCTTTAAATTGGATGATGCTATTGTTTATATTAATATTCGGTGGTTTATCTCTTCGGTTGCCTTTTGTGAACCATACAGCCTCACATTTTTCTTTAGATAATTGTAAGTTATTATTTATAAGCCAATTGTTTATAAGATTTAGGGTTGAATTGATCTTTTCAACCATTTTGGAAACATTATTCCCTTTAATTAGTAGGGCCATGTCGTCCGCATATCCTAGTAGTGTGACATCCTCCGGTATTATTGTAAATAGTTCTTGGATATATAAATTGAATAATATTGGGCTTAGAGGTGATCCTTGTGGTATTCCTGTCGATGTAGTTATAGGCCCATTCATATCTCCTTGGTTATCCATGTTGTATATTACCCTATTGTTTAGGAAGTTAAAAATTAAATTGCATAGTTCTATTGGTATGTCAAAGTCAATGAGTTTTTGTATAGTAATTGATTATTAATATTATCGTATGCAGCTTGGATGTCTAAGAATACTGCTATAGCCGTTTCACCTTTACTGAATGCTAATTGGACAAATGAGGATACATATGCTACATTGTTTATTGTACCCATTCCCTTTCGAAATCCTGTTTGAAAATGTGTTAAAAGTTTTTTGTTTTCTATTGTCCATTCAAGTCTATTTTTAATCATTCCCTCTAGTAGTTTTCCATTGCAGGATGACAAAGCAATGCCTCTAAAATTATCTGGATTATTTTTATCTTTGTTTTGTTTTACTATTGGTAAAATGCATTGTTTTCTCCATTCTTCAGGTATCGTTGATGTTTCTAAGCATCTGTTAAAAATATTGAGTAACATTTGTTTGGCATTTTGTGGTAAATTGTTGATCATTGAGTATGATATGTTGTCCATTCCGGTAGCTTTATCTTTCTTTCCATTTAAGCTTGATTCTAGCTCGTTTATTGTAAAATATTTAATGTTTCCTATATCAATAGTTTTATTTCTAATTCATAGATTATGTGATTATTGGAGACTTTATTTAGAATCTCTATAGCAATTAGTGGGGAGGGAAATGAGTCTGAAAGTTGCATTGGCGTATTTGAAATTTTTTAATAGTTTTCCAGATATAGCTTACACTCATGTCTCTATTTAAATTTTCGCAGAAGTTTCTAAATTTTTCTTTTTTGTCTTTTTTAGATATCTGTTAACTTTTGCAATTGTTTGTTTAGTAATTAGGAAGTTTTCCAGGGAGGGAGATGATTTAAAGTTTTTGATGGCGATTTTTCTTATCACAATTTGCTCTGAACATTTTTCATTCCACCATGGATTGCTTGGTGTTCCATTAAAATTGGATTTATAGGGGATTGTTTCTTCTGCGACATTCTGTAGGATACTATTAAATTGTTCGTATTCAATATTTCCAGTGTCAAGATTGCTAAGTTCAATTATCAACAAATCATGGTATCTTTGCCAATCTGTTTTTGCAAAGTTGCGTTTTTGTCTTATGTTTCTTACGTCTACTCTATGTGATGTGTGATTACCTAATATGGTGCAAATTGTTGGATAATGATCACTGTTTCCAGGGTCTTCTATTATGTTCCATTGGCATTTTGGTGCCAAATTTTCATTTACTATAGTTAAGTCTACAGAGCTATTATTTTGGTTGGGATTTCCAAAGCGTGTTGGTCTTCCATCATTCAATAGGACATAATTTGTATTATCTAGAAATTCCATTATCATCTTGCCATTATTGTTTCTTTTGTCACTGCCCCAAAACTCGTGGTGAGCATTTAAATCGCCCATCATAATAACATGTCCTTCTAAATTTGTAAATATTTGTTCAAGGAAGTTAAGTGTTATTTGTTGTGTTGGTGGAATATATATATTTACCACATTATAGTTTCCTATTTTAATAATTAGGTATTGTATCGATGGAGTAGTATTAGTTTGGTAATTGTAGATCACATCCGATACATATTTTGTTTTAACCAAAGTCGCAATTCCACCATATCCATCCATTCTGTCTTGTCTGTAAATTTTATATTGTTTAATATTAGTGGAGTATTTTTGTTTAAGCCATGTTTCATTTAAAATCACTACATCTGGATTATATTGTTCTATAAAATTAATTAAATTTCCCCTATTTGAGTTAAAACTACGTATATTCCATTGCATTATTGTTAATTGGTAATTATCCATTTTAAAGAAAAAAAACAAAGTAATATTTTTGCTATTTATAATAAATATATTTGTATTATTGTTAATTTTTTATAGGGGTATTTATTATTTTATTCTTATTTTAATTTATTCTGTATATTGATTTGCATTATTGTTAGGTTTATCTCTCTCTATCTATTCCTCCAGTGTTTACAATATCTCTCACTATCTGTTTTGTTGCTTCTGGAAGTTGTGAGATTTTTAAAAGGAGTTCTTTATCACTTTCATTAACTGATTGTGTTAAGCTATCTAATAAGTTTTGGGATGATTGCGTGGCACTATAGCTAGGCCTTGTAATTGTCAAATAATTGTTCGGAATTTGTGGGTTTTCTCGAGAGTTAGGAAAAATAATTGACTGTTATGGGCGATTTTATCGTATCCTTGGCTTGGCGTTATTTTCCTTTTTGGGGTGTTCCGACAGCCTGTCGGTATGTTCTTTTATTATTTTGATTACTTTCATTATATATTTGTTGTCTTTTGGTTGACATTTATTCTATTGGGTTCTATTCTATTTGGTAAGGTTGGAAAATCTTGTCTGTTTGCTGTGAATCCGCTACTATTTGCGTTAGTCTTTGGGATCTGGATATCCGCATCGATGTATGTTTTGTTTTCAAAAGCCATCAATGTCTTAATATTTTGTTGTCTTATATATTCTGGACAAGTTTTGTGGTATGCTTTGTGTTCCGTACTTTTGCAATGTAGACATTTAGTTTCGCATTCGAAACTTTCATCCTCATGGTTTTCCCTACCACAGTTAGGGGCATATTTTTTTTCCTTTGCATTGATTTCTAGTATGTCCATATTTATAGCATGAAAAACATTGTGTTACTGGTGGAACATACGTAACTACTGGTAAAGATAGGCCATAGATGGTTATATATTTGGGGAGAAATACTCCTTCAAAGGTAAACAGTACTGTGCCTGTAGGTACATATTCTGATTGTCCGTCCTTTTTATTCGGCGATTCATTCTCTTGACATTAACTATTTTATATGGTGAGTTAGTTTCCTTAATAAGTTCTTCTAAGTCCATTTGAGGATCTATTTGACGTACTACCCCCTTACAAAAGACGTAATTAAAAAGGAATATATAATTTGTACCCTTGTTCTTTTAATTTTTCGTCCCTGATTAGGTTGTTTGCTGCTTCATAATTTGTAAATTCAACAGAAACTCGGTTTTTTCCCTTTGATGCTATTTTATTTACATATTTTAGTTTTAAATTAAGAATTTCTTTTGCAATTTTTAAATGATTGTATTTACCAATGTTAAAGCCTAGTTTTTCTGTTGCTTCTATGTAAACTGTAAACGGTCCCTTATCAGTAATTCTATAAAAGTAATTTTTTTGTGGAGTTTGTCCCTGTTCACCTTGAGTATTATTATTTATATTGTTGTTGCCAATGGCACCTATCATTTCTAATATTTGCTGTTGAGAAAAATTATTTTCATTAATGGGAGGGTCCGAGCCCCCGATTGGGCTAAACATGCTTATAATTTATTAAATTATGTCTTTTAAGCAACTCTTATATCTAAAACTCACCAAAATAAGCTGGGGAAAAGGAAGGTTAGTATTAAGATTTTAGGAGCACTATCACAACGATGTTATCGCGATGACGGTTAGAATCGGAATCAAACAGTTTTTCTAAATATTTTTAATATGCTTAGGCAGGTTTGGATTAAATTTCGTGCATTTATTTAAAGTAATAAGGCGCTTATTTATCCCTAACCAGATTGTTATTTTTGGATCCAGTGGCGTCTCAATGGGTACCGCAACTAATATTATTGAGAAAAAAAAAGTACGCCACTGACATTTTTTGACGTGTTTATATTTTTTTATAATTAAGCAATTAATAATACAACTTTTTATTCTCTTTTTATATCTCCCTTCTTTTTAAGATAAGTATTAAAGCTACTTTCATTTCTTCTAAAAAAGCCAAAATTAAAATAGAACAATTATTTGCTTTAAAATAAATTAGCAGTCGTGTATTTTATCGAAAATTAACATTTTCTCTATTTACTAAAATCGAAATTCTTTATTTTTTAGTTTTAGATTTTATTGTATGCTGTTAAGGGGTACTTTTTAGAAAAACTTAAAGTGGCTTTTTTTCTCGAAAACTAAGCTAGATACAAAAAAATATAGAAGGTTAAAAAGTTTTATTAATAATTGCTTAATTATAAAAAATATATAAAAACTTTAAAAAAGTCAATGGCGTACTTTTTTTCTCAATAATATAATTTGCGGTGTCCACTTAGACGCCACTGGACCCATTAATAACAATCTGGTTAGGGCTAAATAAGCGCCTTATTACTTTAAATAAACGTACCAAATTTTATCCAAATCGGTCTAAGCATATTAAAAAATTTTAGAAAAAAACTGATTTTTTCCTAAATTTTAACGTCCTGTATCTCAGTAAGAAGGCGAATCCGGACATAACAATATGTTTAGAGGCACTTTTTTTTCATAAAATAACATAAGGAATCACTCCTTAAATTATTGCCTCATGTTTAATAAACACCATATATAGTCGGACACCCCTTATTAATGATTAATTTTATAGCACAATTCCTAAGTACATTTTGTAAATTTTCACCATTATTGCAGAAAAATTAAAACTAAGATTTTTCTTGAAATAAACAAAATTGCATATTTCAACGTAAGTTTAAAAGTGTACAATCTTTATTTATACATTTAAATTAGATAAATGTCACAGTAGTTTTATTTTTTAGCGCTTAATTTAAATACTCGTAAATCACTTTTCAGGCCATGACTACATCCATAACAGTGTGCAAACTTAAAAAAATGCATTACATTCAATGTATCTAGGTTCTTTGTTCATTTTTTATTCAATATAACATTAAAATCTAATTTTGGAGATTGTCCACTTTAAAACTGGCCCCCTCAATTATTACGTAGGGTGTTCAGTAAGTTTTGAGATACTTTGTATCTAAACGGTCCAGGAAAGTAACATTGATGTTTTATGTTCGTACATGTCATGACATGTCGTAGTCCTATATAGTTATTAGTAAACTATCAGTTTTGCGCCAGTTTGTCACCAGCGATTTTAGCCTAATGGCGTCGTGGACGACTATCCAGGAGGGTAAATCTAAAGACATAGTGTTGATCGTCACGGGAGATGAAACCTATCATTATTATTACGACGTCTCAACTAAACAACAGAATAAGATATGGGTTCTCGAAGGTAAAGAAACTTCGACCGAAGTTCGCAAATCAAGATCTGTAAAAAACATAATGATAGTTGTTTTCTTTGGTTCAAGAGCAATAATTGAACGTGTTGTGCTCCGAGAACAGAAGACTATAAATTTTCTTTGGTACACCACAGTATGCCTTTCAAAACTTATAGAAAAGTTAAGAGTGATTCGCCCAAACTCGCAACTTGCTAGCTGTTACCTTCATCATGACAATGCTCTACCTCATCGAGCTGAACTTACCAGTCAATTTTTAACAGATGCAGACTTGGGACTTTTGGAACATCCGCCTTATAGCCCCGACTTGGCGCCGTGTGACTTTGAGTTGTTTCCTTTGTCAAGAGCCAACTGAACGGACAAAAATTTAAAACTGAAGACGCGCTACTGGAGGCCTAGGATAAAATATGCGCTGAACTTTCAAATGAAAAGTGGAAAGCTATTTTCAGTGACTGGTTTGTTAGAATGGAAAAGTGTATTCAATGTGGTGGAAATTATTTTTAAAAAATCAAATAAATGTACGTATATCTCAAAACTTTTCGAACACCCTACGTATTAGTAGCAAAAATACAGGTACTGGTAGAGAATAATTTAAGTGCAAGATAAAAAAAAACTAAAAAGTAGGAACCAAGACTAGTACCTATTTAAAGATAAACAATCAAAAAGTCTCCTAGCAACAACTAGTCTCGTCCTTGGTTATTTATTATTAACAATTAATGAGTTGTTCGTTATCAGTATATCCGCCATGTTTGTTTTATTTAGGTCGCTCTTATATGCAGTCAATGACTGGATATCTAAAAAACAGCTCCGTATGGGTATTTTTTTGTTTCATGTAATAGGTTTTTAAGCACAATTTGATTATGTGTTGACGTTGACAAATACGAAAGAGTTGATAAAAATTATTATCTAATTGGATTTTTTTACATTTTTAAATTAACAATTTTTGTCAGAAATTCTAGGTAAAAGATTCTCAGATTTAGATGTTACCGATACCGGGATAGGTACATGCTATCCCATTTAAGAGGAAAAATGACTTTGACTTTTCCCATATTTTTTAATAAATTATAGCCAATCGATGTGTTTTAGCTCGGGGCATTTGAAAATCGTATTAAAAAACAATTGCATGAAAATTGATATAAAATATGGAACACCATATTTATAATTATATTTTTGAATTCTTTGCTCAATTCTAAGTATTTTTATTAAAAGTACTATATGTCTTAACTTTTTTGGGTTATCGACGCTTAAAGAGCCATAATTTTAGCTAATATTATTTAATTAAATATGTCAATACACAATAAAGGTAATACGGGTGATTACCTAATACTTCAAAGTCATTAAAATTTTTACCTATTGGTGGATTGTAATACTAGTTTTTAAAATTAATTATTTGTTAAATGAAAAACTACAGGTGGTAACGCTATATTACGAGTGTGGAAAAAATGCCAGTGAAGCAAAAATATTGAGATATTTAATTAAATAAGTCGAAAATGTGACCTAAAGTCAAAAAATATGCAATTTTTCCTCCTAAATGGAATACCCTGGGCATCTTAAAATATGTATATCAAAAGAATTTTCACATTGTGATTCAAATACTTTTCCATAAAAATTAAGTGGCATTTTGACCATGAAAACTAAAATAAATATTGATAGATTTATAAATCCCATTTCTGGGTTTAACTTCTGCGTCACCCGATTTACTAGTTGAAAAACAACACAATTAACGGAGGCTATTGAGCCTTGTTAAGTAATTTAATTAAAATATTTTTTTGAGCATAGGGACCCCTAAATAAAAAAAGACGAAGATCATGGTTAGGTTAAAACTAAACTGTCTCCAAATTATTGAAAAGCCCCGCACAAATCGGCTACGAGTGTTTTTTCTTTTATTCTTGTTTGTCTTTTACAATTAGGGGACTTGGCAACTAAAAAGTTTTAAAAAATAATTCGGGTAATAACGTATGTGCTCAACTACTTAATGTTAATAACTAAATAAACAAAAGCTTTTTATGTATTAAAGGTACGCGCACATACGTCGGCATCGGACGGACGGTACGGATCGAAAAAATGGTTTTAATGAAATTAAATGAAGCAGTGCACCTTTGTGCGGCGATTTGCACCGGATTTAAAAATCCCGCAAGAATATAGCATCTTGAATTAAAATCCGGGCATTACCCTTTCATATGTGCAATATAGGTCAGAAATTGCGTTGATGGACAAGAATTTAAGTCGATTCCTACCGGAGGGTTTTAACCCAGTGTTATACCATGGGTAAAAAGGCGCTAACTTTTAATATTTACCCATGACTCGAATGTGCGCGTGTGTCAATTAATTTCACAAAAACTGTTTTTCCGATCCGTACCGTCCAGGCGATGCCGACGTATGTGCGCGTACCTTTATATCACCTCTTTAGATCTAGATACCCATTTTTATCAGCTAATTGACGGTGTTGCAACATTGAGTCTCTTAGTTTAAATTCTCATAATTAAACAAAACCGGTAGACACCCTGACAGCCTGACAATAATTCCACATCTCTAAATCCAACCTTTATCAAACTGAGTGGCTTATAGCGGAGGCGCCAATTTTTAACAAAGTTAAAACTAATAGATATCCCCAGATTCAAAGCTTACCAGAAGAATTTTCGGTTTGTCTTTTTAATTGGGAGTCACTATGAAGACGCTATGACCAAGTATTTATAGTGGTTGAATGTAATGTCAATTTATACAGGGTGTTTCCTAATTAAGGTACGAAACTTAAGCGTGTGCTTTCTTATGTCTTTTTATAAAACAATGTTACTATAAACATATGTATGTCCAGACTTGCTTCCATTCTGATTCCGAAAATTGTCAGTTTCTTTATTTACTAAGGTCAAAATTGTTAATTTTTTTATTTTGGATATTATTTTATGCTGTTTAGGGCTACTTTTTAGAATGACTAAACGTGGTTTCATTTTTTTCTTGAAAAGCGAAGCGAGATACGAAGAAAATACGAAACACTAAAAAGTTGCACCTTTTATTGCTGAATTTGGAAAATGTATAAAAACACCCTAAAAGTCAGTGGCGTACTTTTTATTCACAATAATATTGACTGTGGTGCCCACTGGGGCGCCACTGGACCCAATAATCCTAATCTAGGCAAGGTTTACAAGAGCCTTATTAAATTAAATAAGTGTCCCAGATTTTATTCAAATCGGTTAAAGGATTCCTAAGATATGAAAACTTTAACGCCCTGTATCTCAGAATGGAAGCAAGTTCGGACATACTGGGTTAGTAAAAAGTACCAAATTTGTTATCAGGAAGGTACCGGTCTAATATTAATATAGACACCGTTGCCAGATTTCCCTGTTTTGTGCTACACGCATCTTTTTCGTTTTTTAAATGCAATGTCCCATTTATTTTTATTGCAATAAATTGCGCCAGCTAAATTTAGTAAGTCTACAAATTTTTAAAATTCCATTTGTACTGGCTGCTAAAATATGACAACACCACATTTTAGGTAAAAGTTCAGATACCCAAAAATATCTCTAAAACAACTTAAGCTGTGTTTACGAATTTTGGCATTTAAAGGTTTCTGGGCAAGTAGAATTAAACAATGATTTTGTCATTGTTGCCAAGTTTTCCAGTTTTGCGCTTCATGTAATATTTTTTGTATTTTAAATAAAATGCCCAATTTATTTTATTTGCAATAAAAAGAGCGTGCCAACTGTAGTAAGATTCCAAATTTTAAAAAATTAATCTTTACTTGTTACCGAGATATGACAACACCGCAATTCTATTAAAATTTGGCAACAATGCTGATATCACTGATCAATTAGGCATGCCAAAAAAACCCATAAATACCAAATTTTGTAAACATAGCTTTAGCGGTTTTAAAGATATTTAGACCCTAAATGACTTTTTGCGAAAAGTGTAGTGTATCTCAAAAACCAATAAAGACAGAATTTTAAAAATTTAGGAACTTACTAAATTTGATTTATCCAATTTAAAGCAATAAAAGAGATGGGGCATTTCATTTAAAAACTGTAAAAATACGTGTAACACAAAACAGGGAAATCTGACAACAGTGCCGATATAACTATTTCATTCCACATGTCCAAAACCCGTTAGATACTTAATTTGGTAAATGTAGCTTTAGCGGTTTTAATGATATTTAAAAGTTTAGGTACTTTTTACTAACCCAGTATGTTCATAGGAACTTTTTTGATAAAAATACATAAACAAGCACCCACTTAGGTTTCGTACCATAGTCAGGAAACACATTGTATAAAATTCTTACTGACATGACTTAAATTATTTTTTTGCATAATTATTTTAGCTTGTTCTTACTAAATGCATATTTTAAAACTTGTCTTATAGGATTGTTTTTATCCAGAAGTGGTAAACGGCTTTGCAGCAATAATGATCCTGTAATTACTGTAATTAACATTGTCTAGGTTTTATTTTAGACTATAAAATTAAAGCGAGTAATGACAGAATATAAGTATATTACATATTTATTTAAGTTAATACAATCGTTATTTAAAAAAACCGTCGTTCGTGTGTGTCATTGTAAATAAAAAGTACGCCACTGAGTATTAGTGGGATGCAACATTGATTGCACGGGCGTATTTATAGTTTTTTTATGGCGGGAGTGGCTTAACTGGTATAATAGCAAAATTTGCTTTCAAAAAAAAAATTTAGAGCAAAAAAAGGGCCTACTTTTTTCCTACTACTACATGTTTTTTTCCTAGGAAACTATCAAAAATCTTATTAAATTATTATAACTATTTATACGTCCTTAACTCTTTTCAAGTAACCCGATGTTACACGAAAACATCGATGTTGACATCGATATTTCGATACTCCACCATCTATGGCAAAGCATCGACCATCGATCAACCTAACATCGATGTTTTCATAACATCGATAAACATCGCGCATCCCTAGTACAAATACACGAAATTATTTTCTTAATTTTTAGTACAGTCCACCGGATTTTCGATTTACTCTTACTGCCAATAAATTATTGGTATGTTATACAGGATGTTACATCAAGTTTATGTAATCATGGGTCCGAGAATGCATTATCTTTCAGATGCAAGGTTACCGCAAATTGTAGATGATAGGGTTTCTGTAGTCGATGAGACGTGTGTTTGGGGCAATTTACTGCTCAGAGTATGACGGTAGCGGTGCTTAACCAACAACATCTAAACTTTACCTAATGTATAGTATTTTCTTAAAGCTCTTTAAAAGAAATTTTTTATTAGTGATACTTGTGATAGATATAGCAGTGTTAAAAAATATTCTTTTTTTTAATGAAGCACCCTGTATATCATATTATTATTAAAAAGATCTATAAAAAAGCTTTAAGAAAATATTACATTGAAGTACATCCAACTTTATTAGTTTTGGAAATATATATCTACGTTTATTTCGAATAGTTGAAGCTGGCTTGAAAACCAAGCGGCTTTAAGCGATTTCCAAGTCTACGTGTTTATTTCGGTGGCTTGAAAATCGAGATCAAGCACATTTCTGGCCATCGTCGCATGCGCATGCGGCAATTTTGCATCCAACTTCACAGTAGATATCAAATGAAAAACAAACCTCACTCTTTAATTCGTCCTGTTTTGTGTGCTGTTGTTGGTGTGATCGTGTTTTAAAGTTCTTTCTACCTGTTTTCCAACTCATATTTCTCATAAAAATGACAAAATCATATATGAAATTAACACAGATGACATTCGAAGAAGAATTCATCGAAGTTGGGCATTATTAAGCCCGCTTGAATCGTTTATATCACGTTTCTAATCGGCTTCAGTGAAGTCAACCCTACTTATCTTTCAGGCCTGACTTGAGACGATTCAAGTCACTTTTAAGCGCGTTTATATCGCTTTTTTCAAGCCACTTTTAAAAGCCGCTTTAACTCAAGCTAGCTTCAACTATTCGATATAAACATAAGTAGTTATTGTCATCCAAAATCTCAGGTATGTGTAGGTTTAAAGCTCCGACCATTTTGTATAAGGTGTAGTTATTGACTTTTAAAATGTGCCACAGGACTACCCTGTTCCATCTTGAAATTTTCATCTGTCAATTTAACTCTAAAATATGGTATTTCTGCATCAACTTATCCTAAAATTTTACGTTTTTAGATTAATCCCTTCAAAAAATAAAAAGGGTGGGGGGACATTTAAGAAATGCATTGTTTAACATTAACCACAAGCACTAAATTAAATACCATTGACATTTAAACTAAGACATTTTTTTAAATTCTTTAAATTCTTAAAATTTTCACCATGTTTTTTTTGGTTGGCCAGTGATATAAAATTAAGTAAATTTGATTTTTTTTCGTCGAAAGTTAAGCAAAATACGAAAAAGGATTAAGATAATAAAATTTAAAACTTAATTTGAAAAAGTGTATAAGCTAAAACCATGTATTTTCACTTAGAGCCGAACGGTAGGGGAGGAGGTAATGGGGACAATTACCCCCCAGGAGCCAAAAACGACCTCTTAAAGATGGATTGTTTGCTGAAGATGGGGTCTTCGTGAAGGCTTTTATTATTTTTGTTTTGGTTGGTACAAACATGCCCCTGTAAGTCCTTTTTTTTTGTTGTCGCCTTTTTGACTATTGCGCTTCCCCCTCCCCAAATCACTTCCTAGCGTACGGCCCTGTTTTTACTTGCTTATTTTAAATAAAGATAGGACATTTCACCAAATCAGTGTGGTACATTTTTTGTTGGAAATATTTATAATGTACCGCTCGAGACGCCATTGAATTAAGTTAATTGAATAGAGTTTAATTTGATATAAGCCTCTATGAATAACACTACCGAATTTTATCAAAATCTTATAAGGGACATTCACAAACTTTCTTCATATTTTCTGATTAGAATCTGCCCCTATTTTTTTTAAAGAATATTTTGTACCTAACACCTTTTAATTTTTTAATCTCAATTTATTTAATACGCTTCTGATATCTAGAACTCTCTTTTAATATTTTTTAATAGCTTGAAATCTAATCTTTTTATCTTTTGTTTTCTGTCTGGCTGTATTACGTGGGTGCATGCTTAAAAGTTATATTTTGATTTTTAAAAATATTTCAGACTAGACTTGTATCATAGCAGTTGGACGTAACTTGATTGGTGTTTTTCACTTTAAACTATATAAAAAACAATCCTAGAACCTAATTTACGACAAAATGGTAAAAATAAAAATAACACACTCGGTTTATACAGGGTGTAATTTAATTGATGGCTAAAAATACAGTGTATGATTCCTTAAGAGCTTATTTTAGAAAGAAAAGTCCATATAAACATAAATATGTCCTAAACCTCTTAACTTTCGAGATGCAGAGTGTTAAAATTTCAAAACAAAAATCTATTTTTTTTAATATCCCAACTATTCTTTACCCAATTTTGTTTTATTTTATCAATATAATTATTGACATTAAGGGGGTAATTCATCACTAACTTAGTTACATTTAGTAAGTCCAGTGGCGTCTCGAGAGGCAACTAAAGGAATATTTCCAAAAAAAACGGTACGCGACTGACTGTGTAAATATGTATAATTTTTTTGCGTTCTTTAGATTAAGTAAAGAAAAATACTGCTTTTATGTCTCTTAATTTTTTTTCCATGTCTTTAGTTTAAGAGGAACAAAATAAAATTCACTAAATTGCATATTTTTAGACCATAAAAGAAGCTTTGCGGGTTCTTTTCTTTTAAAAATATGTTTTATAATTTTTAATTAGCAGTTATGTAACAAAAATAATAAATACTTTTTTAAATAAGGTTTATATCCAGTATAATAGTTTTTACTAAAATAAGTGTTTTCGAAATTTTCTCGGTTTTTTGAAAATTTTAACACTTTGTATCTCAAAGTTAGGACGTTAAAGCACATATGTTCATATGAACTTTTCTTTCCAAAATAAGCTATGGAATCATTCCCTGTATTTTTAGCCTTTAATTAAATTACACAATATATTTTTAAATAGAAATAATTAATAAATATTCCATACCTTTTTTTCCATGTTTAACTTTGGTAAATCTGTAACTATAGTGATAAAAGACCTTATTTAACTTAACGGAAAAAGATAACATTCCAAGCCAAAGTATTCTTTCTCTTTTTCTCCTATGCATATGCATTAGACTTAGGAAATCATAATCCCGAGTCTCTATTCGAATCCCGGACTCCGGTAATGGGCACAGTCGTTTTGCAACAACGCTGCCACATTGCTTTAAAGTATTCCGCATATACGGGGTGGCCCAATTGTCCGACATAAGTTTTTGACATTTCTGTTTAACGAGACACTGGTGGCGCGGCGAATACATGGGTGCACGGGGGCCAATGCAACCCAAAGAGGAGAAATGTATGGTAATGCACCTAATATTTAGAAAGAACATTTTAAATAATTTTTGTCTGTTAAAAGTGTTGTGGATGTGGGTAAAGGACCGTTTTTTTTTTGCTCTTCAAGTTTTTTTTTATATAAAGGGAGGAATTAAGAATGTAATCGTGATAAACTTTTTTGCTCTCTTTAAATTTTTGTAGTAAGGGAGGAATACAAAAATGTCACCCGTGATAACCTTTTTTGATATTCAAAATTTTTGATACATGGCACATGGCACCAATATGAAAAACACTAAATGACAAAAAAGAGTTTGATACAATACAAAAAGTGTTGGGCTTTTAAACGTGCATGTTCTCCTTTAAATAGCCTTGAACAAAAAGTATGGCTAGGAAGTTAGTTATTTTTTAATTTGTAGTCCCATATTTATTATTATAATAATGCTTCCTAGTAGTACGCTTTTTTATTTTGGCGCTCACGTGGCGATGTTGCCACGCTATTTATAATTTACTAAAACATTCGTAAAAACAGAATACCCGAAAATTAGTTAAAAACGGAAACAACCCGGTTGGTTAGTTATCCACAAAAGAAACTTAAAATGCTAAATATCAGCTTTTTAAATGAAACACCCTGTATATTGGGCCATTTTTGAATTTGAGGAATAAAAATAGGGTAGTTTTTTAGCAGTATCTATCAAAAAATGTAAGGATTTTAAGATAGGTATTAAAGATTTTGAATAATTCTGAGACAAAAGAATATTTTAAGAAAACTATGTAATTTTTAATGCAACACTCAGTATAGTTTGTCGGTCTTCAATTCAATCTGGTTTTGGTTTTTGACAAATAATTTTGTTAATAAATAATTAATGAATTGTTATAATATTCCGCCAAATTGGGTTTTGTGTGGTAAAAATTAAAATCCGCTATTAATTTTATTGTTAATTCTAGAGGGCGCCAAACGTTTTAAGCAAATTAACTTTTCTAAGCCACTTTGTATTTACCTTTATAAAAGTTATTATTTTTTAACATCTTTAACTTTAAAAAGGTGTTCTTGGTTAAAATTAATTTGAGAAGCAGTTTCTGAGATTCCTGGATTAAAAAAATTACTTCCTGTATGGCCAAGTCTAAACTGTACAGGTACAGTATACAAGGTATTTTAAAATAAGATGCTAATTCTTAAGAAGTGTAAATCCTTATCTGCTTTAAAAAAAGTTTAAATAAACATATCTCCCAATGACTTGACTTCTGAGATACAAATGGTCAAGTTTAAAAAATAGAAGTTTTTTTTTCACACTATAACTTAAAAAGTTACATAAATATAGAAAACCTCTCCAATTATGCTACTTAACAAAACATATTAAATATGGCAACCTTCTCTTTTAACTGGTAAACAACATTTTGAAATTACGAATTCAAGAATACAAATTTTATTGCTTTTCTCAACTTTTGATATTTAAACGCGCAAGGTGTAAGAAATAAATACACTTGTTTTCAAAATAATGCAATAAGAAGGAGTGGAGGAATTTAGACCAAACATCGTAGGCGAGTTAGTACCTAGGAGAATGTAATTGTATTAAAATTTGAAACTTATATCTTTACGTTTTTACACGCAGGGTTCAGATCTGGTGAGCTAGGAGGCCAGAGTAAAAAAACTTAAAAAACGAAATAATCATAGCAATATTAACATTACATACGAAAAAATTGCATCAGTAAATTTTCGATAAAATATATGTTTTAGATACGTTTCTTTTTTGCAGTAAGTATATTAATTAAGGTATACCTTGTTTTGATGTTATTGTTTTTAAGTGAATTAATCGTTTATATTTCAATGGAAAATTGCGAAATCAGTATATAAAGTGTTTACGAAGTTATGGAATTTTTGTTACATTAGTGTGTGGTTGCAAAGCCGTATAAAGTCATGATAAACGATACAGTAGTGCATCGAATAATTTGACGAAAATGTTTACGAGTTAATTCCATTTTTTCACTAACACCCAATTTTTATATGATTATAAACAACTAACACTTTTAAGGGGTGAAATGCAACCCTTAAAATCCACCCTCAAATTGGTTTTTTTCAAATATATTGAGAACGAATTAAGACTTCACGAAATCAGAATCATAATTTTATTTATCGAAAATTCTCTCCGCCTCTATTTATTTTTCTCAAGGTATAGTTTTCTTGTCATTGTTGGTAAGACTCATAATATAGTTTTTAGCTTTTCAAAGTTCAAGAAATAATGGTGCTATAAAGTTTAATTACAAACTAAAAATAAAAGTAATATTATCTTTTTTTTTTTTAAATGGTACGCCACTGCATTTTTCTAAAATAAAAATATTTCTTTAAATTTCCATTTAGTTTGACACAAATTTGATATCTTGACTTTTTTTCATTTGATGCACGGTTTTCGCGTAAATAAATAAAAACCATTTCTCGACATGGTCAAATTCTTATCTATAAAAAATAAATATTCAAAGTTAATTTTCACTGTAGAATTTGATATTATCCATATTTTATGAAATGACCGTGCCGAGAAATCGTTTTTATTTATTTACGCGAACAACCCGTGCATCAAATGAATGAATGAATGAATGAAGTCAAGAGATCAAATTTGTGTCAAACTAAATGGAGATTTTAAAAAATATTTTTATCTTAAGAAAAATAGCAGTTGTCAGTGCCATTTTTTCTTAAAAAACATTTACCTTAAACCCCTCATGAACGACACTGGTAAAAAAATTGTTTTCTTGTATGCCAAAAAATGTCTTTTGGTGCATAGCAGGCGTCCCCAAAATTTTTAAAATATCTAAATTGGTATAAAAGTTATTATAAAAACACAATTTGTTTTAACAAATTTAACACCCTGTAGTTCAAAAACTAAGACGTTGAGGACATATTTCATATAAAGTTTTTTCACATTTTTATTGTAGAATTAGCCCTTAAAGATTGTCGGATAAGTTGTGAAACACCCTGTATAATATTAAACCCAATGCTAAATACAAACAATATGTCTATATTAAATATTCGATAAAACGATAAAGGAGAAGCACACCAAGACACAACACAAATAAATTAAAAAACAAAAACGTTTATGCAAATACCGGATGATAGAAAATAATATTCGTAACTTTAAGAGATGATTCCTAGCATTATTCTTAGCAAAACAGTTCATAATAAATTCCGAAAATCATTCGTTTTCCGCGAAAATTGAGTCGTAAATGATTAAATTTTCCCACAAGCATTTGGCAACGTTGCTACACTACGGGGATACGACGCACGAGGGATAGCAACTGATTCATCGAATTAATATATTTTTTATTTAATAACGCCTTTAGTACTATATTTACTCAAAGAATTACAGGACTTAGATAGGTGGCGATACACACTACTAATATTCACGATTATCTGGTCACTTATTTAAAACGATGCGATGCACCAGAAAAGAAAAAACATAACATCAATAAAATCACTTAGAAGTTACAGGAATGTATTATTGGTAATCATTAATCACGATACTCAAGTCTTTATCAGTCTTCTACAAATAATGTTCTTCTAGATTTTAGTTGGAGCCATCGATCAGGAAAACGTTCACAGCTTCTTCAAAATCGCAATGAGCCTCTTCGTAAATAAATGCACATCGTGATACTCGCTAATCGCGTACCAAAAACATTCTTTCAAATCAAAATGCATGCACTCACTGAGGCAGTCATCCCTCTAAAAAAAATGTTTAATAGGATGCCGTAGCACGTTAAATTAGCTAAAACGCGATTCGCTGCCGTTTTTAAATTTTGTTTTGAAAAAGTTGTACATAGAAAGAGTTTCTTAAAAAATGATTCAAAGATTATCGGAAAGTTAATTGTATTTGGTAATGGTAATAAATTAACACATTAAATTTCCCCAAATTTCAAAACCGTAAAAATAATCAACATTCCGATAATCTTTGGATCATTTTAGAAACTATACAACTTTTTTATATTTAAAATATTTAAAGTGACAGCAAGCAATTCTACTCATTGCTGTGCTGCAACACCTAATAGTTTCTTGCCAAACATTAATGCAAATTATGTTTACCCAGTAAAATTACATTTTCCCGACACGTAAATATTTATTTTTGCCTGAACACCTAGTCACTTGGTGCTGAGGGATTTTTTTTGTCTGTTTTTTGAAATTGTATTAAATAAGGAAAAAAAATATTTTTTTAGAAACAGTTAATTAATAAATATAATGTATTAATTTATTTTGCTATTAGGCATATGATTTTAAATAGTTAAGATGCAAAATCAATTGATTTTATGACAAAGAAGAAATTAGTTCACCTTTTTTCTTCTTCGAAACGGCTGGATTTCAAGACATATATTTAAAGGAACTTTTTTGCTTTAAAGAATGCAAGAAATTACCGCTTGAAGTTACAAAAGACATTATTTCCCCAACACCCTGTATAATACGTATACATGGCCATTAATTTTTCTCTTTTTATTAATTTTTTTATCGGGCGGTATTAGCGAAATTTCATATTTAAACTAAACGCTTTTTATCTGTTTGACTCGATCGTATCAGAAATTTCATGAGTATAAACTCACCATTCAAATCAAATTTTCTTAAATATAATTTATGAAGAACATCTAATGAACATAAACAAATTCATGCCTAACCCAGATATAAATGAAAAACTTTCTTTAACTTATGTAGGTCTTTAATACCTTGATGCACAAAAAAGTGAAAATATAAATGTAAAACGTAAATAAAACGCAGTGTAAGTTTCAACTTAGAATTAAGGTTACTACATTAATCGAAATGAAGCTTTTAGAAGCCATGGGATATTTATAATTTGTATTTTTGTACTTTTTGTAGTAGTAACAATGGGCTCCTTTTATATTTTTTTTATTGGTTAAAAATAACCCCTTGAACCTAAATACAAGTTCTTTTAAATATTTAAGTCCTAGTAAATTTTATAACAAAGACGAGAAAATGTCAAATCTTAAAATTTCTTGATTTTTGATTTTTTATTAACTTATTCTTTCTCTAACACACGTATAGATTAAATGGAAACACCCTTATTTATATTGTACCCATAAAAGATCATACATTATTGCTCTTGGGACGTCAAGAGCTTCCATATGAAATGGTAATGATAGTTAAAAATAAAATGTATCTAGCAACAAAGTTTTTTTCGTCCAGAACATGAAAAGTAGCTGTAAAAAAAGTTTCATTCAGGGCCGTATTATCCATTAGGCTGACTAGGTTGAGGTAGCCTAGGGCGCCATGAAAAATAGGCGCCAGACAGGGGAGGCAATAGGCGATAGGCGCGAAAAGGACTTTTTTGGTTATCAAATTCTTATTTCGTGGTGAAGTAAGGCGACCTGGCACTCAAAATAGGCTACAGAAGAAAGGAATTTTTTTTGCTCTTCAAACATTTTATGGTGAAAAATAGGCGCTTGGGAATTCTAGCCTAGGGGGCCTCAAACAGTTTATACGGCCCTGCTTTCATTATTTATTTGTTAATATTTCTTGGCACAAGAAAAGCAATTATTAAAGTGAATATTTTTGTAAGAACCATACAGGGTGTTACAAAATGTTGTTAAGTAAATTTAAGGGCAGATTCTACATCAGAAAACATAAAGAAAATTTTTCATAAACATATTTCCGCGATTTTTTGTTTTCTAGGTGCAGGGTGTTATTTTTTTCAAAAACCTAAAAACACTTATTTTAGTAAAATTGTGAGACTAGGCATAAACCCCATTTAAATAAGTATTTGAGGTGCTCCAAATAAAAACGCAGTATTTGATAAAACACAATTTCAAGAATGTCTCAGAATTTTTACGCGATTTATTATTTATGTTTAAAATGTTTTTAAATCGAAATATATTGTATTATAAATATGTAATATACCATATTTTGATAAAAAAATTTGTAAATTCATAAATAGAAAACGCGCTTAGTACTATACTATAACATAGGTATTCTAAAAATTGTGTTTTAATAAAATCTGCGTTTTGATTTGGAGCGCCTCTTTTATTGTTATTGTTACATAATTGCTAATAATTTTTTTTAAACCAAATGAAAAAAAAAAGAAGATTCCTCGATGCTTCTTTTTGGTCAAAAATAAACCATTATTTGGGTGGATTTTTTCTCCTAAACTATACAAGATATCAAAAAAGTTGGGGGATATAAAAACTTCATTCTTATTTACTTCCTTTTAAAAAAGCTTTAAAAAATTTACACATATTTACACGGTCAATGGCGTACGTTTCTTTTTTTGTTAGAAATATTTCTTCATTTCTCGCCACTGGCCTTAATAAATGTAATAAGTTAGTGATATATTACCCCCTTAATGCTATAAATAATATTGCCAAATTAAAACTAAAATAGGTAAAGGATGTTTAAGATATTAAAAAAAAACACATTTTTTTACAAGTTTAACACCCTGTATCTCTAGACGAACTTTTTATACTATAAACTTGTCAACCTTGCAAATATAATGTTTAAATTCCTCATATTCAGTTACCCCTTCGCCAAAATTTGGTTCATTTATATTTGTCGGTTGCTGAGATAATCCACCGTTCCGTTTTTTTACTAACCCTGTATTTTTAATAGTAAAATCTGCTCTTAAATTTTCTTAACAACATTTTTTACCAGCCTGTATAGTTTTTTGGTATATTATTTCTTAGGAGCGACAAAAGCAACCCATTTTTTTTTAAATATAGGTACAGCACAACCTGCAACCTGAGAGTACCTAAGGTACAGGATGTGCTTAAAACATGGACCTTACTCTTAAGTTATGCAAACAATCCTTAACTTGCTAGATCTTTATGTTTTTGGTACGTGTTACTTTAATACAAAGAAAATTTCGTAAAATAAGTAGTATTTTAAATTACATTACTTCTTATTAAGTAAAAATTAAAAATTTTAAGAATCATGAAATTTCTTGAATTAAAAACCAGAAAAAAATTGTCAAGAAATCGTAAAAGATGTTTTATTTCTTGACATTTTATTCAATTTCAATGTGTTTTTGTGTAAGAAATATAGTATAGGAAATGAAGCTCTAAAAAGGTAAAACCTAGCAATTCTTTGGTCCTGCATGGATTGACTTGAAGTTTTAACAGAAGGTAGAGATTAAAACCCATATTGAACCGAAGGGCGCCAAAACCCTGGGGTGGATGCCACCCCCTAGGGTGAATCTTTTAAATTACATTGTAGCAACAAAAATCGATTGGAAAAGTGATTCTAAGCAAAAAATGTTTTATACATTGTTTTTACAACACTAAAATTTTTCAAGTTATTTGCGATTGAAAGTAACAATTTTTCGACGCAAAAATCGAACGTTTAATGGGTTTTTTGCTACTAACTCGAAAAGTATGCATTTAATAAAAAAACTATACAAAGCAAAATTGTAGGTTTTAAAAGACCGACAATTATCTTGTTATTATTTTTCTGAGACTCAATACAAACTGAGATACGGAGTGTTAATTGTTACCTTTTTTTCGTCAAATACAAAATTTAATAAATTCAAAGTGAAATAACGGGAAAATTTTGCATTTTTCGAGAAAAACTTTATTAAACCTTTTTAAACTACACATCATCAGTCTTTTCTTAAAAATAAAAGGAAAAAAATTAAGCTTAAAAATTAAGTAAGTTATGATAAAAATATGGTCAGTAACTAATTTTTTCTACGAAAAAATCAATAAAACAATTCCCTAACTACCCCTATTTGGACCTTTAATCTTTTACAGTTCTTTTAATTTATATATTGGTAATACGTCTAAGAAGTTTTAGCAATTTAAAATGTCTAATTTCAAAAATATTATGTAGATTTTTATGCTCTGAAGTAGCAAGCAATCTTTCGAAGAAAAATTGATTGTTTTTTTTTTTAACGTATCTCCTTTGTTTTTAATGATAAAAAGTTTTTTTTAAGTTTATGTGGGGTTTTTTAAGGACTACAAGGCTCTGTAGGTAAAATTCCTTATAATACTCCGGTTTTTAAATGGGGTGAGTTTAAACAGCTCGAAAAGATTGCTACTCGTTTGTAAATAGAGGGTTTTAAAGGACTACATCTCGCCAAATATACAGAAAACTTACGCACAGAAAAATTTTAGTCATTAAAAAACCTACAATTTAAATTTTTATCATTTTTTCGTCTCTCCAGTATTTTCGGAGTTATTTAGAAAAAAAGGGTGAAAAATATAAAATTGTAAATAATCGTTTGTCACTGTAAGCTTAAATGTTTCTGAAATTAAGCATTTAAAATTGGTTATACTTCTTGGATGTATGACTAATACCTGTATAAAGAGAACTGAAAAAGGGTAAACGTCAATTTTAATCTTGGGGTAATTAGAGGCTTGCCTTATTTGATTTCTTAGTAAAAAAATTACGAAAAAATATTTTTATCATAATTCACTCAACTTTTATTCTAAAAACTTTTTTTTTAAAGGTATTTTATTTATTAGGTACTACAAAAAGATTTTATGAGTTTTTTTAAACTATGCAGAATGTTTCCTTTATTTTACTTTAAATCTATCAAATTTTACATTTAAGGCAAAAATAACCATTAAACACGGCGTACCTTTGTTCGTAGTGGTCATATAAAAACTACAATAAGTCAAAAAATTGTTACTTTTTATCGCGAATAACTTGAAAAGTATTAGAATTACGAAAAATACGTACAAACCTTTTTTTGCTTAGAATTACTTTTCAGATTGATTTCTGTTGTTAAAATGCAATAAAAAATGTCTGTGGTGGCAACCACCCCAGGGTTTTGGCGGCCTTCGGTTCGATATAGGTTTTATACCTTGGGCTAGTTCTTATCTTCTGTTAAAATTTCAAGTGGATTCATGCAAGACCAAAAAATTGCCAGGTGAAATGCTTCATTTCCTGTATTAATAACTTGACATGTTCTTATATGTTTTTTTTTGTTTTCAGACTCACACCCTGTTTGTCGACGCCTTCCTTCAGAACAATAGGCTGGATCATGTCTCGCAAGTTATGGGATATCACCCCTCGTATTTGGAAAAGTTTCTCCAGACCCAGAATTTTATCCTACGCGGAGATGGACCCCTTCCCTTTAATTATAGACATTTTATTGCTATTATGGTAAGTTGATATGCCTATTACAGGGGGCCAAAAAAATCGACTTTTTTTAATGTATCGAAAATGTTGTAGGGTAACAAAAAAATATATCGTGGGGTTTGAACCCTTTACAATAATATTAAGAGGTTTATCTTTACGACTAACAATTTTTTGACAACAATCTTTTGTTTTTATGCAAAACTCGCAAATTGTTGATCTAACAAATTTGACTAATATACATTCTTAAAGAAAATTAAATTTCCTACAAAAGTTTTTTTCGAAAAGTGTCGTCAAATAAGCCGTTTTCATGTAAACGGACTTTGAACATGAACAATTTTCTCAAGTTTGTTCCTCGAGTTTGGATTTTTGTTACTATCGGGTGATTTATTTAGAGGTACTATTTCTAGTAGATATTTTTGGATAGATGAAAGGTGTTTGGCAATTTATCGTGAAAAGACTTAGCCCCCGCACAACGTCCAAAACTTGTTCAACTGTATTTTGAAAATCATCATTCTCCGAGGAATGTGTTTCGTGCGCTTCGGGCAACTTATGGTCCACGCATAATTGGACTATTCGCTGTACCATCACAAAAATTTTAACTCCAATTTTCATTATTAGATAATCCTTGATATTGGATTGGGGCGCCAAAAATCTCGTTCAATTTAATGCATCCAAAACACAATCGTGTCCCTTGTCGCGAAAAAAATCATCAAACACTCATCCTTTGCTTATGAGTGGCCAGGTTTTGCAGAGCGGGGACACATTTAACCTTGTGGGCATCACATTTGAGAATAATCTTAACTGGCATAAACACATTATATCTATAGCCACCGCGGCTTCAAAAAGCTTGGATTTCTTTTCCGAGCCAAAAAGTATTTTTCTCCTTCCAATTTGTACACTTTGTATGTGTCCCAAATTCGACCCTCTCTGGAATATTGTTCTCATGTCTGGGGAATGGCATCCCCTACAACCCTCAGCATTCTTGATGCCATTCAAAGAAGGGCTGTTCGTCTTATCCTTTACTTACTCAAAGACTTCCTTCTCTTGCCCATCGTCGAGCTGTGGGAGATCTATCGCTCTTCTATAATACTTTTACGGCTTCTGCTCCGACGAATTGTCCAGTATAGTCCCTCCTCTTGCAGTTCCCAACAGAGAAACTCGTGGTGCCGCGCGTATGCATCCCTATACAGTTCAATTGGACAGGCCCCGAACTTCCCATTTCGTTCGATCTTTTATCCCTAGAGTTTCTAGACTGTGGAACCTGCTGCCAGCGGAGGTCTTTCCTTCCCCCAAATCTTCAAGTTTCGTGTTAACAAACTTTCTCTTACCCTGCTTAAGACACCCACGGTACGTTAGTATTTAGGCTTTCAGCCTTCGTGGATTGTCCAAAGATAAAAAAAAAATCCTTGACCAAATGGGCTACATCTAGCACGTAGTGCAGAAAAAATATAGCGGCAGTAGCTGCGAGTGTACGCGATGATCCTGACGAATCGATTTGGTGCTCGGAAATTGTAGCTTAAGAACAGGTCATGTTAGGCGCAGTCAAGGCCAATTTTTAACAGGCATAATTTTTTAAGAAATAAATGTAATGCTGCCGCCACACATTGGGGAAGTTGTGGCCGAACTATTTGTCAAAACATTTGGCAAACTATTTGTAAGCAAGCGGACTCAAGAAAAGTTGGGCCAATCAAGACGAATGTAGACTAACTACCTGTCCACACAATGGATGTTTGCCAAAGTTTGTCGTAGTTGGCCCAATGTCTGGCGGCGGCATAAAATATAGTTCTTCCGTATGATAATAAATATTACTTAATGATTTTTTTAAGTACCTCGAAATGAATCACCCATTACTACCAATATCAATATTTAAATAAATCCAATACATTTTTAAAAGGAAAATGGATGCGCTACAAAAAGGTTTTGTAATATTTTTCAATAAATTTACTTTTTTAAAAGTTATTCGACGTTGAAGTTGAATCCAAAAGTAATTTCAATACGTCGAATAACTTTCGAAGGACTGAATTTATTAAAAATTTTAGGAGACGTTTTTTGTAACGCATTTAATTTCCTTTAAAAATATGTGTTTGATTTATTTAAATATTGATATTTGTAGTAGTAGTAACAAACTCCAAACTGAGGAAACAAAATTTAAAAAAATCAATGATCAAGGCCCGATTACATGGAAACGGCTTATTTGACGACAACTTACAAAGCAAGCTTTTTGTAAGGAATTTAATGTGTGTTGGTAAAATTTTTCACATCAACACCTTGCGAATTTTGCATTAAAAAAAAGATTTTTGTTAAAAAAACTGTTAGTCGCGATGATAAACCTCTTAATAATATTTAGGGCTTCACGATATATTTTTTGTCATCTTAAACAATATTTTCAATATATTTTTTAAAAAAGTCGAATTTTTGGCCTAGTCTAATGCTTTTACATCGTTTTATTTCCTGTAAACTGTACTGGAGGATTATATCCTCTGGAAAAACGCATTTTTTAAATCTTTATAACATCCCACGAAAGTTTGTATGCAGCCTAAGTACTAAAAACTTTGAAACACGTGTTTCTGATTCTTAATCTCGCTTTTTTTTACCTACAGAACACGTATATTTAAAAGTTAGTTTTATTTATGCCCGTATTTCACGAAAAATGAAAATATGTTTTACCTTCTAGTAGCAATATATTTATTAAAAATACTTATGCACGCACCGTCAGTTGACCCACATTTCCTGCTACTGATGAGAGTAATATAATTTGTATACAGGCTGTTAAGGAACTGTGCCGAATTGTAACAGGGAAATCCTCTCAACAAAATAAGAAAAAATAGTTTATAAACGTGAGTCCGCAGTTTTTCGTTCTCAAGTTGCAGGGTGTTAAACTTGAAACTAAAACGTTTAGCGTTCGCCCAGTCCAACACCCGAAACTGAAAGGCTGGATTAAAGCGCAGCTTCCATATATGGCGGTATGAATATTCGTAGTAGACTCTTTAAAAGAAACCCCCTAAAAGGTTTTAAAAGTGTTATTATCATGAAGTCCATTTCATTACTGGCCCAGGGACAAAAAGATTTTTTTGATAAATTTGCAATTATTAGGGTCAAGTACGTATGATGCCAGTCTAAACTCTTAACCTTATGCCGCGTCCAGACTTGCAACAATTCGCCGTACCGCTCCCGCCGCATACCGCGCCACATAGCGCGGACATCGACGTGGAGGGAATTCACGTCGTTTCAAGGGCTTGGCGTATGATTCGCCGATAGTTCAGAGCTTGTCGGTTTTATGGCGTCAAAGAAGCGCGAAAACAGGTTCGTTAGTTTGGATGGATGTTTGGCGAATTGTTGCAATTCAAGACGCTGCTTTACCTTACTTCGCCTCATTTGGCCAAAAACCAAATAATAAGTTATAAAAAGACGCATTGCAAGTTTTAAGTGTCTAGCAAATATGTGTTATCGCATAAATGCAAAACAAAGTTTATTTTTATACAAAAATGGCTCGTAGATGATAAAATAGTTTAAAATGAAATATTGACACTGCCTAGCAATCAATCGTATTTATTAAAATATAAATTGTTTATGAATATATGCCACAGTAAATTTTATTTAAACCCATTTTATTAAATAAATAATACATTTTGCAAATACGCGTTTCTTTAATGTTTTTGTCTAATAATTGAAGACGTCAGTGGATGAAGATGTTATGTGACATTTTGTTATTAATGTCTGATATTTTACTGCACCAAGTTGATAATTGCCCATTTTAAGTCAAAGATGTCAATATTTTTTGTGTTATGTAAAATCCGTAAAAAAATAAACAAAAAAAATCTACGTCCAAACATGGTAAAATCTTAATTACTCAAAATAACTTAAGGTGATATAACACCTTTATCCACTGACCTCTTTAATTGTATACATAATCGGCAATGTAAAATTCGGACATATTTTGACATCCCTCTTTCTCTGGGTGATACAGAATCGAAAGTAAAATTTGAAATTCGTCAGCAACATTTGATTTTTTTTTAACCGAGTTTTGAGCTTGGTAAAATGTACTCTAATTTTCCTTTTAATATGGAAAACATCGGCACATTTGTACGAGCTTTAAAACTAGTGTGGACGCGAAACACTTGTATCTGCAAATGTTGGCCAACTTTGTTGCTGAAATTTTTTTTAACAAGATACAGTCGGCCGACAATGTTGTCCCGATTGTATCCAAATCTGTACATGGCTTAACGCCGCTCTCCTTTATCTACGCCCTTATCTACGCTAGTGCTTCTACCTTGATAAAATGGTAATCTACATAGTTTGAGATAATTTTTCCTTGAAAGAATTTATTAACTGTATGTTCTCAAGGATCAGAGCAGCTTAAATAATAATAAAACACAAGGTTTCAAAGTGGGTTGCACACGTGTCGCTATTGGCAATATCACACTAATTTGTGTCTATATTATGTCTAAATATGCCCATAAATAACCTGTACAAGTATCACCTATACATTTACTTGCAAAAAGGTTTTATCTATTTTTGTAACACACTAATTAGTAGTTCAAATATAATTTAAATATGGCATAAATTAGCTCAGAGGCATTTTAATCTTTAAATTAGTGGTTAGCGGCGCTCGGGTATGTTTTTTGCCAACTAAAATTGTTTAAAAGTTATGTGTTTGTTTTGTAAAAATACGTGTCCCGTCCTCTTTTTTAGTGTTTAGTTTAATTGCGCAATTAGATCCACGCTCACTTGATTGGTTTAAAAGATATCGGATGATTCTCAAAATTCGTCGATTTTTATTGTGTCTTATTACTCGGACATTTATGGAGATAGAGAGAAACTTTAAATACAAAAGTTGTATAACTTTTTACGTAAAGTTACCTTAAATAAATATGAATGTTTTAATTTTTGAGATATATCCCATACTTGTATTTTGTTTAAATTGGACACCCTGTATTTGAATATCGCAAAAAATGATTTTTTCTTGCGCTTACAACAATTTATAACACTTAATATGTTGCATTGATCTAAACAGCAAATCTAACAAGAAAATTTAAATAACATAGTTGGCAATGGAATCATATTCATTTATTTCTTAAAGGGTATGTATTCAAAAAACACAATTTAATAAGAATACTTAAACATTTATTAACCAAAACAATAACAAACACAGAAAAAACGTTAAGCAACAAACCAATTATCTCAAGTACTTACTTATTTTTGCACTGGTGTTTAATCACAAAATTAGTTTAAATACTTTTCATTCTGTTCTATGCATTTTTGGACACAGCTTGTAATTAAACTAATGGCGATATAGATAGATGTGGTGCACTTTTAATAAAATTAAAATAATTTACTTTATGTTTTTTTTTTTAATTAAATAATAAGAATACCAAATATCTACGTCTATATCGCCACTAGTTCAATTACAAGCTGGCGCCAAAAATGCATCGAACAAAATAGAAAGCGTTTGAGCACATTTTATTACGATTTAACACCAGCACCAAAAAATATTAAGTACCCGATATAATTCTTTAGTTGCTATTTTAAATGAATCTATTTTTGGAAGTTGATATTATTCTGGTTATTAAATGTTAGTTTTTTTTGTTAAATACGGTTTTTATATACATATCCTTTAAAAAATAAATGAATATTAATTCAATCCATGGCCAACTATGTTTTTTAATTTTCTTGTTAGATTTGCTGTTTAGAACAATGCAACATATGCAATATTGTTGTAATCGCAAGAAAAAAATGCATTTTTTTGAGATACTCAGATACAGGGTGTCCCATTTAAAAATTAAAATATTCATATTTTTTTTATGTTCGCCACTGGATTCTACGTAAAAAGTTATAAAAGTTTTGCGTTTGAAGTTTTTTTCTATCTCCATAAATGTTCGAGTAACAAGACATAATAAAAATCGGCGAATTTAGAGAATCATCCTGTATCTTCTAAACCAATCAAGTAAGCGTGGATCTAATTACTTCATTAAACTCAGGGCCGTATCAACTGATTGAGGCGCCCTAGGCTAGAATTTCCGGAGCGCCTATTTTCCACTAAAAAAATTTTGGAGAGCAAAAAAAAAAAGGTCCTTCTCTCCTTTTCTCGCCTATTTGTCTATTTCATTCCAAAGCACCCTATTTTACCAAAAATCCCTAAACTTTTTAAAACCTCCCTGTCTAGAGCCTATTGCTCCCCTGCCTGCCTATTTTTTTCATGGCGCCCTAGGCTGTAGCCTAGTCAGCCTAATGGATAATACGGCCCTGATTAAACTAAACACTAAAAAGAGGACAGGACATGTATATGTTTTTTTCGTATCTCTTACCGTTTAGCCTGTACCCTATAATACCAACCAAAAAAAAACCACCCCGTACAATTGTACAGGGTTATTCATTTTAAAGTAAACAGGGCCCTATTTATGAACTTCCTTGTCCTTTTTTAAAAACGAATATAACCATTTCGTGTAGAATTTAATAATCTAATAAAAAAATATTTGAAACAAAAACAAAAGATTTACAGCACGAGTGAGGTATTTTTAAATGGAATACCCTGTATACTTTTATATCAATGGATAGAGATTGTCACGAGGAATTCGGTGATATAGGGGTGGCTGGATTATTTCCTGCTGTTCTGGTGCAATTGATTAAAAAATGCATTAAACTATAATAATATTTTCACCTGATACAACCTGGCTGCTACAGGTCACAGGTGCTTTTGTAATTTGTCAAGTCAAGAATTTTAAAAATATGTTTATTGCTTTTTGGGTTTAGAAATAGATGTATCATATGATTTTTAGCATATATGTAATGTAATTTTAAAGCCGTTCTTCTGATGAAACCTCATTATAAAAATACTCCAAAAATTAATAAACCTTATTTTAAATTATTGACATTGACAATTAAGCACCTGTGACCTGTGGCAGCCAGGTTTTCTTCAGGTGAAAATATCCTTATACAGGGTGTTTCACCGGGAACTGCTAACACTTCTGGTTTTTTTTTAATAAAAGTGCAAAAACAGACATTTGCATGCCTCAGGAACAAAAACAAGTCAAAGATTTTTAAGCAGTGCAGTAACCATCAGTATCAAATAAAAAATATTTTGGTTAAAACGTCGTGCACGCTGGATAAAACTACGATTTTGGTTGGTTTTTGCATTTTACTCAAAATAAATTATTTGTCAAATGTCTGGTTTTGCATTTGAACGCTTCATCTATTTTAGTCAATTTATAATAATATACCATTATTTTTAGGCTGCTGGTCGACATCAGTGCAGTTACCTAATCGCCCTGCAAAAGCAAGAATTCTTGCTCCAAGGCGGCGATCAGAATTGGCTGCGAGGACTGAAGTGTATCCCTCAGAAATTGAGGAATCTATATGATATTAATAAAATATTGGCACATAGGCCATGGTTACTAAAGACTTCTCATATTGAGGTAAGGATAACTAAGAAGTTAAAACATTTGTTGTTCTTTAGCAAAATAAGTTATAAACAGGTTAAAATTGTTAAAAAGTAGGAATGTGTGTTGTAAAGAACTTTGATTTGGCGTATGGACCAACTTTCAGTTTCATTTTGAGTCAACATCTGTTATCTGCCTATGTCGAATTCTTTGACTTTCTTTCAACAAAGATCGATAGCATAATTTCTCAGTTTTCATCGGCTGAAGTAATCGTGCTTGGCGACTTCACTGTCCAAAATAAGGATTGGCTGGGCTCTTCAAAAACTGACCCCCAAGGCAGAGCAGCCGAAATCTTCGCAGTCAGTAACTCTCTTACCAACCTTAATAATAAGGTTGGTAAGGAACCCACCTACTTTCCCAAGTCATAGTTCAAATCCCCTAGATCTCTTTCTTACCACCAACCCCGAACTCTATCAAACATCTGTCACAGCTCCCCTAGGTCGCTCAGATCATGGCTTAGTTACTATATCTTACCCTGCACATCCCGAGGTAAATGAATGCATGCCACCACGCACCATATGGCACTACAACTCAGCCGACTGGGATGGCCTAAGGGACTGACTGAATCAATTCAATTGGGCATTGAAACCTATATTCCACACACCATTAAGAATCCCAAACAATCCAATAACAAACCCTGGTTTTCCAAATCTTGTGATAAAGCTAGAATTTTAAAAGTTCAGGCTCACAAGAAGTTTCTACAGGATCCTAGTCCAGAAAACCGACAGGCCAGCATTGAAGCAAGAAACTACTACAATCAAACAACTGAAGCCAAAAACTGACTTTTCTGAAGCCAAAGACTCTTTCGACAATCGTATTAAAAACAAAGTTCTTTCTTGCTCAAATGGCAGCATATCTTTTTGGTCCTTTGCGAAAAACATAAGTAGGAATTTTTGTACCAGTTCTTTCCCACCACTAACTTTGGAAGATGAAATTATTTCTACCGCTAAAGGAAAGGCAGAACTATTTGCTAAACAATTTGCTGCCAATTCAACCCTTGACCTTCCCATAAATCATCCAATTCCAGCGGTTACCCCGGTTCCTCATAAAATGCCCGATATTATTTTTAAGGTAAAACACTTTAAGCGTATCCTTTCTTCCCTTAACACCAAGAAATCGTCTGGGCTGGATGGCATACCAGCGGTCGTTTTAAAAAAATGTGTTCCAGAACTTGCACCAATCTTAACTCGGCTCTTTCGAATTTCTTACGACACAGGTATCTTTCCGAAGAGCTGGAACCACGTGTTCAACCTATTCCCAAGAAAGGATCTAAATCTCTTCCATCTAACTATAAACCAATTTCAATTCTCTCAGTTCTTTGTAAGGTAATGGAAAAATTCATTAATTCACAAATTCTTAAGTATTTAGAAAAGATCTTAGAGCAGATCTTCTTTCCTTCATATCACACTGCTGGAATAAGTCTCTCGAGTTTCTAGGTGAGTCCTAGATCGTTGCTCTTGATATATCCAAAGCTTTTGACCAGGTCTGGCATGCCGCACTTCCTAATAAACTTCCCTCCTCTGGTCTTTCTACTAAACTCTGTACTTGGCTCTCTAGTTATCTATCTGATCGACGTATATCAGTTATTGTGGACGGGCATTCTTCAAGCTTTCACCAAGTTATTGCTGGAGTGCCTGAGGGCTCAGTTCTGCCACCAACATTATTTCTTCTTCACATCAACGACCTTCTCTCGTCCACAACCAATTCCATTCATAGTTTCGCCGACGATAGTACCCTTCACTCCAGTTTTCAGGTTCCTAAACCCATCACTAAACCTGATTTGGAAAACAAACGCAGAGCGGTGCAGATATCTCTTTCGCAGGATCTTAATTTAATATTGGATTGGGGCGCCAAAAATCTCGTCCACTTTAATGCATCCAAAACACAATCATGTTCGTTGTCACAAAAAGAGTCACCAAATACTCATCCTCTACTTATGACCGGCCAAGTTTTACAGAGGAAAGACACCTTCAATCTTGTGGGCGTCACATTTGAAAGTAACCTTAACTGGCATAAACACATTGTATCTATAGTCACGGTAGCTTCAAAAGGCTTGGATTTCTCTTTCGAGCCAAAAAGTATTTTTCCTCTTCTAATTTATATTTATTTATTTATTTCAATAAGTACAAAAAGTTACAGAGTTGGTATTCTCCAAATATTTCTAAAGTATATATTGTTTAATAGTCCTAGTCCCTTGATTTTACTAGAATCGCCCCAAACTATGGTCCGTAAGAACACTTTTAACTTTTTCTATTTGATATCGAAAAATGTCAATGTCTTCAAAGTATTCACTATAATTTTTAACAATGCTATTACAAAAACTTCGCTGCCCATAGTTAGTGCGGTGTCGAATACAACGAAACAACTGATATTGTCTGGTGCTCCTTTGAGGCACCCGAAATAAAACTTTATATGTGTCCCAAATCCGACCTCCCTTGGAGTATTGTTCTCATATCTGGGGCATGGCTTCCCCCACAACGCTAAGCATTCTGGATTTTATTCAAAGAAGAGCTATTCGTCTCATTAATGATCCTTCACTTACAGAAAGGCTTCCCTCTCTTGCCCATCGTCGGGCTGTGGGGGATCTTTCGCTTTTTTTATAGGTACTTCCATGGCTTCTGCTCTGATTGTCCAGTATAGTTCCTCCACTCACGGTTCCCAACAGAGAGACTCGTGGTTCCGCGCGCAGGCATCCCTATACGGTCCAACTTGACAGGCCCCAAACTTCCCACTTTGTTCGTTCTTTTATCCCTAGAGTTTCTAGAATGTGGAACCTGCTGCCCGCGGAGGTCTTTCCTTCCCCCAAATCTTAAAGTATTTAAGTCCCGTGTCAACAAAATCCCTCTTACGTCGCTTAAGACACCCACGGTACGTTAGTATTTAGGCTTTTAGCCTTCGTGGTTTAGTACAAAGATAAAAAGAAAACAACATAATCATTTTTTTATTCTAGTTCTTGCCAAAAGGGCCAACGCGTTCATACTTTCTAACTTTCTATTAGTTATTCTTTATTATTTATTTATTATCATTATTATGTATTCATTACTCATATACTTACCGGACACTCTGTATTTATGGATCTTTTTCTTTTCAGAAACTAACAAAATGCGGAAAGGATTCCTGGTCCCTAGCAGAAGTGGTCCACGCTATCGTTATTCTGACACATTTCCACTCATTGTGCTCGTTCGTGTTTTCGTGTGGTGTCAATCAGGAGCTGGACCAGGCAGGAGGCTATGAATATCCCTGCGGAGCCCAGAACGTAGTGAGTGGAAGTTCCCCGTTAAGAGGAGGAGGAGGATCGTCGAATAGTCAGGGTGCCAGTAAAGATGTTAGCCCGGTTGGCAGTAGTGGACAAGGTAACGATCTAAAATCTAAAGCATTTTTTGACATAAAAAGCGCTAGGTTAAAGAACAACAAAGGACCATTTCACTAGAGTGACATTGGCAAAATGTCATTGCAACTTCCTGTTTTCTGCAGGCAAAACTTTGCTCTTACTTTGATAAAACTAACAGAGGTATTTCAGCTACAAAATTTAGTTCTTTCCAGAAAAAAATATAGGAAAAATATTTTTCTTGTTTTGTTTAAGTTTGTTCCTTTTGGTAATTTCGTTCATGATATTTACAAAAACCACTCGCCTGAAATTACCAAGCAACAAAATTTCATTCAATCGAAATATTTTGCCAGCACAATACAGTATAACCAGAACTAAAAAAAAAGCTAGCATACATGATACATGACTCGTCATGTATGTTTCAAAACATCACTGTTTACTCCGTAAGCTAAATTTTAACCTTTTATTTCAGTAGAAGACTGGACCGAGACCGTGGGTGCCTGCCCACCATCTCCCACGGAACCGGAAGTAGGAATAACAACCCTAATGCAACGAATGAAGACACTGTCCGAACAAACTGAGGAGTGCACCCCAGTGGAATTAGCAAAACGATTTGAAAACATTGAGGTTCAATCGGCAGAACTCGGCGTGGTAGGCCCCGAACCCCAAGAGACGCCGGCTGATGTAAGCTACTTTGTAGATGACCCCACTTTTCAATATCAAGATTTTGCTAAGAGGGCCGAAAGTGATATTCACACATTTAGAGTACAAGACTACTCCTGGGATGACCATGGTTATTCCACAGTTAATAGGTAAGAAAGTTTTTTTTTAGTGGGTTTAAATCAAGTAGAAGTGGAGGCAGGCAATACTTAATTTTTCATTAATTTTTAGATTATATAATGACGTAGGAACTTTACTGGACTCTAAGTTTAGGACTGCATATAATTTAACTTACTATACCATGGGCGGCAGAATTGATGTAGATACTTCAAGATTTAGAAGAGCTATTTGGAATTATATACAGGTATAAATATTCAATTACTGGATAGATTATGTTCTAAATATATTTAAGAATTTGAGGACCTTTAATCCTTATTATAAAATGATAAAATTATCTTATTCACTCGGGCTCTAGCTAAGCCTGACATCTAGCTGGTAGTTGTCAAGTGACAACGCCAAAAACAGCCAAAAAAATGTTATTAAGGTAGTACTACCGATACAAGAGTCAAATGAGTGCCTAAGGTAATATGACTACCGAAGTATTTATATTTGGCAACGCTGCGTAAAAACAATACAAGTTCATACCCAAAAATCTATTGCACAGGCATCTTTAAACAAGTTATCAGTTTTATGTTTATTTACTAATAAAATGTCTGAATCACACTTATGAAATCACCAAAAAAATTCTTTGGGAAGGTAAAACAGTCACTAAAAAAATTATAACAAATTTTTAAAACAAGTACAAGTAGCACATAAATTTAAGGATAAATATGGTAAGTTGGTGTGAACCTAACCTTTCAACTAACGTAAATATGTATTGATTAATTGGATTATGGTCGTCGAATTGTTCACTTAAAAATACTGCGGACATGTTTTTCGGTATTTATATCACTAACTGGATCTTGTAACTGACAAACATATTGAACTAGCATCAATTTTATGTCCCCGTATGTACCGTATTCCATGAACTTCTTAGTTTCGGGCGCATCATAACCTTTCGGCGGCGTTGCCACATGTTAGGCACATAGCATATTTTTCATAATGTGTTATATTTTTAGGCGTTGCTTGGTATACGTCACGATGACTATGATTACGGAGAAATTAACGCTCTGGTAGAAAAATCACTAAAAAGTTTCATAAAAACGGCTTGTTGCTATCCAGAGCGAGTGACCAAGAAAGAATATGACCGTGTCATGAGGGAATTCAAGCATAGCGAAAAGGTAAGAATTAGAAAGATATGGTAAGAATCACCCGACGTCGCCGATTTTAATAAAATTTGGTATACATGGGTTTTTGTTGCGTTGATTATGAATTTGAAAGAATTTTTAGTCAGACACGTTTCGCTCTCTGGATATTCATTATCAAACATTTTAAATTCATTTGATTTAGAAAAATAGACAAAATGGTAACATAATCCACTAAAGAAGCACTATCAAATAATTTTACCAATATTTCTTTTCTTCACTTATCAGCTGTTTTACTCGACTGTCATTTTTAAAACCTTTTCCAAAACCGTGAGTATCCTGCAAATAAATCCCACAATAATTGCACTGAACTCAATTTCAAATACAGGATTGACCTATTGCTTTCAATTCAATCCTTTACTTAATCGGAAACGTGTATATCACAATTTTTTGTCGGATTAGGTTTTATTCGATTGGTTGAATCAGATTAATCTTTTTGGTATATTAAAATAAATATATAATTATGGACTATATTATATTAATATTTACCATTTTTATAGGTACATGTCAATTTAATGGTCCTGGAATCCAGAATGCAGGCAGAACTGATTTACGCGCTTCGTACCGTCAGTCGTTACATGACAAAGTAATTATTTACGTTTTATTTTTTAATATATCGTTCTTCGTTATAGATTGTGAGTTAGGTAAATATGATTTTTTCACTGATTATTATTAATTGTGTTAATTTTATAGGTATAAAAGTCGATCGAAAATATACAGTGCGGCTAAGATCCTATAAAATACAGCTTGTGAAATAAGAAAAAATCGTGATGTATAGCAGAAATTTCTTCATATCTATTTATCTTAACTTTTTTATCACCCTGTACTACCACGCGGTACAAAAGAAAGACAATTTGACGAATCTTAGTCACTCTGTATATCTTTCGTACATCTCCATATTATGAATGTTTCTTTTGTAATTATGAAGCTAATATTTTTGTTAATAAATATTGTTACACATATTAGATGTGGTCATATACTGTAAATAGGCCAGCAAAAATTATTCTATATGTAACTACAAATCTAAATCATATTATTTTTATGTGTATATAAATTTTTAAAAGTGGAGACTGTCGTTATATAGGGCACACGAATATTTATAGACAAAAGTGTGCTAAGGGCAGTTTTTCATTACACGAAAAACCTTGTACATAGCACATGTGGGGTACTGTAATATAGGGGATATTGTATTTATTATGAGATATTTTGCACATTGATTATACCAGGTAGAGCTACTGAAACATAACGATATATTGGACATGTCGCTGTTTTTATTATCGATGTCGATTGTTCTATTAATATTTTTCAACTATGTTTACAAAAATAGCACATCGAAGTTACATTAGGAATTTTTATTGCATCAGAAACGTCCACTTTGTTTTTATGATGATGATTAAAAATTGTACAGTTCGCCCAGCGAGTCTTTCTTGATGAAAAGAATGCGGACAAAAAACGTGTTGGTTTTAAGATTTTGTCAGTTTTTCATCCTGATAATCCTAAATTATTTTAATATTTAATATTTAATTACCTGTTTTAATATTGTTATTGTTGTTATTCTTGATTCCTTAAGGTGATTGTATTTTATCGCATATTACATTATTTTCTTAAAAGAACCAAATATAATATGTACTATGGTTAAATATGTACATATATCGCCCCAACATACTCCTACACTTTCAATAGTTTGACAACAATGCCTTTCTGCAAACAGAAAGCCTTTAACAGATTGGTGGACGTCGAGACGAGCCTCCAAAACATCGTCGAATGATATTCGAGGATGTCGATAGTAATGAATTTCTTCCCCTGTCCCTTCAGACATCCTAGTTACAGACTCGGTGGGAGAACAGTACAAAGTTAATATTTTTTTGCCTTTTTGACCGTTTTTTCGAAATATTGGCTATTTTCCAGACTTCAAGACAAGTGCTGAAGTAAATGCACATGGTGTATTTCTAACATTTACAAAACATCGCTAGATTATATCAGAATATCGATAAAATAGATTCCATTCCAATTTTTATTTAAAAGAGCTTATTAAAATTAATAATAATAAGAATTAAAATATACATCTTCTGGCTATTTAAACTAGTTCTGTTTAGTTTCCGGTACGAGTTTTAACTACTTTAGATCCAAATTTTGTGTGTGTTATACTTTAAAAAAATTCGACAACTAACTAACCAAAACTACTAACAGGTCAAGGAAGATAAACTTTCTAATAAGGAGCGTTCTATTTTTTTATATTTTTCCGAAATTATAGGATTTGTTTGTGACGTCACCTTTTTGCCATAATATTTTTTTATCTGACCATATAAACCAATACTTGAATACCATAAAATAAAATCACTAAAAAACATAAAGAAAAATTGTATCTGACCCTTAATAACGATTTAAACGTAAGTTCCCTTTAAAAAATATTAAAAGTTTAGTGACCCCTGTTTAAAGGTTTTAAAATTCTCTATAACTGCAGTACAAATAACTACTCAATTTAACCATAAAAAATAACACCAAAACCTCGAAAAAAGCTTCCAGTACGATTTTAAACAAAGAATTAGGGGAAAAGATTACGTCACAAAATTTAGCGAACATAGGCTTAAATGAAATGGAGCGCTCCTTATTGAAAAGTTTATTTTCCTTGCTAACAGGTGAAGAAAAAGTAACCACCCGATGTTTTTTCGCTGTTATTTTTTTTTATAAAAACTTTGGTGCTGCTTATAAAATTTGTTTATTTAATCCATTAGAATTTATTCTATTAAGTCGATAGTCGAACTCATTCTATTGTATATCAGCTGTGAAAAAATCTCATTCTAAAACCAAATTTACGTTTAGACGTGTGTAAAAATTCAGTGTAACTGTATAGTATATTTTTAACCGTTACAGCGAAATTTTACGTGCGTGAGAAACCGTATTAAACAACCAATTTTACATTGCCCTGTACTATCATTAACCTTTTAAAAATATTTTTATTACCTATTGAAGCATCCCTGAATAATCTGGAAAAGATTGTTTTCATCGAAAATGCCGAGAAAACCAAGGGAACATTTTCTCAATAAATATCAAAAATAAATGCCATTTTTTTATGTAAGTTCATATGAAAAAAGTACAAAATTTCTCTTAAGGATTTTCGATATAATTTCTACCTAAGGCCCACGTCCATCCAATTTTTAAACTTTTGTTTCTTTTGCTATGAAACTCCTTTTTCTAAACCGTCGGTTAGTTCAGGTCGAAAAACTGACTCTTAGTGTTCATAGTGTGTCATTTTCAATGGAATTGGTCTTTTATATTTTTAAGTTATGATCTCATTTTTTTTTAAGCATAAATTTCATTGTACCGGTTTTTCGACCATTTAACTGATGGTTAAAATAGGAACTATAAGGGTTTTTAAAATATTTTTTGTCATATACGTTTCACAGCAGTGTATTGTCAGCAATACAGGGTGTTCCTTATGTGCACAGCCTAAACAGGTATTTAAAAAAATATATTAGTAATATTTCACATGGGTCTTGAAAAAGAAATGTATTTAGTTATTCCTCCAAAACATTAGCAATAAAGATTTATGTCAATATTCTGCAACCATTGTTATTATGACCCACACTTAATAAAGGCTGCATTTTTACACCCTGTAGATTTTAATAATAAACATCAATATCATATTCAGAATGATCACTGCTTTTCAGTTGTGAAATATATTTTTTGTTCAATTTTTAAGTCAGTATATAGAGTGTTTACGATTCATTGTTAAGATTTGTAAAGAGCACCCTGTATATTTGCTGTTTGATTAATTTGTTCATTTAAGTACAAACTTTTTTTATCTAGCAAAAGAGGAACCATTCTCGTTAAATATTTTTAGATTGTAATACAGTTTGGGTCTACAGAGCATCTCAAAAGAAGACAAAAATCTATCGAGGGCACATAGTCAAGATATAGGATTAGAGAATTGAAAAAAATTCGGAATATTGATAAAGTAGATCCTTAAAAAACATTATTACAAAATTTTGGGCAAACTAATGTAATTTCGAAATGTCTATTTTAATTAGAGGTTATTCTTACAGTTGTATTTACACATTTTCCAAAATTTTGATAATACATTTTCTGTAGAACACATCAAGGTACAATGATAATTTTGGTATAAATTTGACGTTTTTCGGTCGATCGATACTACGGAAGATTTTAACTGCAATTTTGTATAAAGTGATTTTGTAATGTTTTTTTTTGACACTCGCATAAGGAATTTATTTTTCATTTTTATTCTATTCTGCTTCTGGAGCTAACATCCTGTATAAACTGTATTAACATGGAATGAAGAAACTATAAAAATCTAACAAAAAAAAAAATTTTACCCCATTTCCATAAGTTGTTTTTTGAATATTCATATACCGGGTGATGCATCGCCAGACCGGCCCTAGGAAATGCGGTGTACATTTTGATACCTTCAAATATGAACTCCCCTATTAATTTTACAACATAATTGTTTTAGACTATTTTAAAGACTTTAATAAGATATACTCATTCACTTAATTTCATTATTTCTAATAAACCAATTAAATGTTGTTTAAGAAAACTATTTCCCTATGTGTTACATACCGTAATGAATCCACCAGTAATGAATGTTATAATAATGAATAACCAATTGAAAGTAAAACGTCATTTAAAAATAATTGACAAGACATTTTATTATTCTGTGGTGGGTTTATTAAGGTATGTATCAGGTATGTAACAATTTTACAAATAGTTTTTCGTAAATATCATTTAATTGGCTTATTAGAAAATAACGAAATTTATTGTGTAATCTTATCAACGTCTTTAAGATATTATAATACAATTTAGTTGTAAAATCAATAGGGGAGCCAATATTTAAAGGTATCAAAATTAACATGGGATTTCCTATGGCAAGCCATAACTCCTAAGAATATTAAACATGTTAAAATGATGTTTGCTATATGGGCATTTTTCTGTAAGCCGTATAATATGCTTTCCCTGGTAAATATTTTTTAACATTTGTCAAAAAATCCATATGTCTTATTTCAAAGAACATTGTATTCTATCAGATTGTCAACTACAAAACAATTTTGCGTTTTATTTCACTAAAAACACTGTTTTGAAAATGTGGGGAAAAATTTTATAGGTATTTACTAAATATAACAAATTCGTAATGTGACTTTGTTTTACGAAAATATAATTTAAATATATTTTTATAATATATTAACTGTTTAATGTATTTACTTTTAATAATTTATCCGTAAACCTGCAAGTTTTCGGCGAAAATACAGTGTTGGGGGACAGCCAGGGACTGTATTTTAAAGGTTCTATCACTCCTAGAAAAAAAATTGAAACAGTTATGGTTCTAAAATAATGGGCCCGGAAAGTTTTAGGAATAAAGATTTATTAGAGTTGATAAGTGATATTTATTTAAATATTTTAATTACTTTTTGAAAATCGGTTGGGATGTCAGATTACGAGTTTTACAGTAAATGCCCATAGATAAATGGTATAAGCAGAGGAGAGTTTACGCATACTTTTCACTTTCCAGTCATTGTCGCTTTAACTCGGAAATGACTTCAATTTTGAATTTTTAAAATGGAACACCCTGTATATTATTTTGACATTTTGAATTCCTGAGGCAATTTTAATACAAATTAAATACAATTGCAAGTTTTAGTGACTACTATGAAATATAGGAATAAAACTATTTGGCAAATTGACATTTTGTGTCTTAACTTTTTTTTTTCAAATGGCAACCTATTTTAAACAAGCACTTTTCAAATAAAGGATTTTTTTAAAGAAGATACTGATGCCAATTTATTTGCTATCGGATTAAAAATAAAGTCATAAATAAGAGATCAGAGCCACCTAGATGCAAACCACCAGTGGACAACTTTTCTCAAAATTACAAAGTACTATTTAGAATTATTGTCTCAAGTATCCAAAAAATGTTAAAAATATACAGGGTGTCCCATTTAAAAAATTTAAAAATTGGAGTCATTTCCTTTAAACCGAAAACTCTTCTTTTCCATACCATTAATCTATACCAAGTCTCATTTTGATATGTCTAATACTCCAGAAGTTATGGCTTGTCTAACAGATTCGTTGACTCCCGGTATATATTGTTTTGTATACGATAAAAAACGATAGACCTATGTGCTCTTTTAAGTTTTGATGCGCCCTGTAGACATTCGGAGTAGAGTTTAATCGTTTCGTACCGCTTCATTTTTGACTGTGATCTAGTGAAACCGGCAACAGGGGTGGCTGGCCGCGTGCAAACGCTGCGTTGCCATCAGCACGGTTTCCGAGGCGTCGATCCTGATTGGTCAGTGAGACAGGACAAGAATATAGGGGCTGGTAGACCCTCTTTATTTTGTGATATTTATATTATTCAATGTGATCATGTGTATAGTTTTTTAGAATTTGTTTTAAATGTGCGAGGCGTAAGTCGGGGTAATTGGACGGATCTAGGATGATTTAATATTTTTTTCAATTTTATAGAATCTACAGAATACGCCACTTTTTATTGTAATGCATCTTCTATTCAGAGAAGTTCACCATAGAAAAATATGGCTAGGTTTAATTGATATATTAATATTTAAAACCAAAATAGCATCCCGCATGTTATATGAACATCTAACTTAATTTTACCGGAACTCCAGTTTTAAGTAACCTTAAGTTAAGTTAACCTAAGTTAAGCTTTTTTGTACTATGATGAACTTCTCTGTCCCGATTAATGTCTCGTCTATAACTGATTAAAATACTTATTAAGATGGATCGAAAGAGAAAGAATTATTATTGATTTTTTGATGTTTTTAACCGTTAGACTGCTAGTGAGAAGTTAATTTAATAATACACGCTAATTTAAGTGGAAAGTGTGAGAAATAAATCTAGTTTTTCGAAATTTATTTTTTGTTTAATTTTTTCCTAGTTTAAAAACAGTTCTTAGATATAGTACTTAGGTACTATACTGTAAAAGCAATAGTTAATGATATAACGGCCAGTAATGTAATAACAAAACAAGCACTATTAGTCACCCATGTTTACATGCGGGGATGCCGTGTTCGCGTTAGACTGTCTCTTTTCCACGCATTGCCTATATGTATATAATTGAGTGGCTGTTTCTGTATAATTAAATGATATTTGGGAAGAAATAACATCAACATACAGAATTGGCCATAGATGGGTATCCATTTTTTAACCGACTTCAAAAAAGGAGGGGTTATACATGGTGATTCAAAAATCGATCACAAAACTTAAGGGGTGATTCTACTTGACAAAATAAGGGTAGAGCTTCATATAATTTTTTTTTCAAAATGTCATTCGTTTTCGAGGACAAGCCGTAAAAGTTTAATTTTTATTTTGGTTTTTTCGCCATATTGCATTTATTTTTTAACCAATCCAGTTGATATTTGGCACACAAATCGAGCTTTGCAGATTCTAAAATTTTAAGACAAAAGTACTTTTTTAAATACCGCCAGAGGGCACTTTACCTAAAACTTAAAATTTATTTACATCATAACTTTTTATTTTGACAGATATTGCAAAGCTGGGGCGCCATTTGATAGACAATCAAAAACTTAAAAAATAAGGTACTCTTTATTAAAGTCGATAAACCTCACCGTTTAGGCACCAATAGACATCAAAGTTTTCATCTATTTCAATCAAATCACCTACATACATACAGGGTGTCCAGTAACTCAACCGACAAACCTAATCAAACGATTCTACAACAAAAATAAGAAAAACTTTATATAAACATGTCCACCGTAGTTCAAAAACTAAGACGTTTAGGACATATGTTTATATGAAATTGTTTTCTTATTTTCTGTTGTAGAATCGCCCGGTAAAGTTTGTCGGTTGAGTTACTGGACACCCTGTATGTATGTAGGTAATTTGATGATTTTTTATTTGAAAGAGTGAACTTCCGCGGTGGTCCCATAAGAAAACCAAGAAAGGATCGCGAGAGAGAAAGGTACTAGATTTATTTTTTTCTCTCTGACGTATGGCAAAGCTGTCTCTAGTAATTATATGCTTATATATAAATCTATGCTGGTTGTTTGAACAATCAAGGTATTAAATGTTAACGTCAAATTTTTTTAATTTGTCATGGATTGTCATTTATCAAACTCTCTTTATTCACTAGAAAATCATACAATGATTGAAGTTTCGTTAATAATTTTCTTAAGTCTAATTTAAAAATACAGTTAAAACAAATTGTATATGGACAATAAAATTATAAACAAGTATATGTATAGGTAAATTCAATCACTTAGTAAATAATATAAAATAACATATATAAATAAAATAAAATAAAATAACAGGCACATAATGATTAATTAAAATTAGAATGGTTAAATCACAGGTCGTTGGGTTTAGGAATTCATTGAGAGAATAGAAGGAGTTATTATTTAGAAAGTGCTTAATTCTTTTTCCAAATATACCAATCGATGTAGCTTCTTTGACTTGGTTTGGTAGTTTGTTAAAAATTCGGACACAGGCGTAATATGGGGATTTTTCATATAGTGTTGAGGTATGTTGTGGGAACACAAGGTTTCTGGAATTTCTTGTCGGGTATCCATGATTATCTCTATTTTCTCTAAACTCTCTCCGATTTTTAAACACGTATGTTGAACATCTCAGGATATATATTGATGTAACAGTGAGAATTTTATACTTCTTAAATGTTTCTCTGCATGTTTCCATAGGTTTAAGTCCGAACATTAGTCTCAGCAGACGTTTTTGGGCGACAAATACTCTAGCTACGTTTACAGCTCTGGCCCCATAGTATAATGTTGTAACTTAGATGTGGGTAAGCTAAGGCATAATAGGAAGTTATTTGTGTGGAAAGAGGGACTGATTGCTTTAATTTAAGAAGTGCAAAATAGGCCTGAGCGAGTTTAGAACATACATGATCTAGTTGAGGCTCCCATGAAAGCTTAGAGTCCAAGTAGGTTCCTAGGAATTTTGATGTTGACTCAACCTGATCGAGTTGAACCTTTGGACGAGACTTGTAGAAGTGAACATGAACCGTTTTTTCCTTATTGAGTATTAGTTGGTTGGAGAAACACCACTGATTCATTGCATCACAAACCTGGTTGACTTTTTGTAGTGCTTCTGGCTCGTCTTTTGCTGATATTACAGCTGATGTGTCGTCTGCAAATTTTATGGTTAGTCCGGGCAATTGCAAATCATTCACGAATAGAATGAACAGTAGCGGGGCAAGAATAGATCCCTGTGCAGCACCTATGCTCATCTCATATTCCGACGAGGTGCAATTCGCCACTTTCACCATTAATTTCCTTTCTGTTAGGAATGACATAATCAGGTTTAATGCGTTTCCCCTTATGCCGACTGCCCGAAGTTTTTCTTCCACAAAGGTCAGGTTCAGAGTATCGAAAGCCCTAGTAAGATCGAAGAATACACCCACTACGATACGATCCAAGTCCAGTTCCTTGTGTATGAAATTCACAATTTGAAAGGAGGCTGTCTCTGTCGACCTGTTTTCCCAAAATCCATGTTGGTCATCATGGATTATTCCAAACGAACGTAGGAAGCTTATAAGTCTCTCGTATAGACAGCGTTCAAAGGGCTTTGAGAATATGCTAAACATAGCTATTGGCCTGTAGTTATCCAGGTTTAGATGATCACCTTTTTTATATACCGGTATCACAGTAGCCAGTTTTAGTGCTGAGGGAAACGTTCCGCTATTAAAAGAATTGTTTATAAGTATTTTAATTGGCTTGGCTATCTCTTCACAAACTCTCTTCAGCACCTTTGTAGGTATACCGTCAAATCCAGTTGATGTTTTATTTTTCAGAGACATTATTACTCTCTTGACATTTTCATCTGTTACTGGCTCTAAATATATAGTATTTGGTTGTGATTTCGCAACGGTCGGATTTTTTGAAAGTTGATTTTTGAAATGATCATTAATTTTTTTTTCAGCAATTGTTGTGAAGTATTCTCCAAAAGCCTCAGCAATCTCCTTGTTCTCAGTCAATCTACTTCCATCAACTAATAATTGAATTGGTTTTGTCTGATGTTTTCTACCAAGTTCTGAATTTACAATGTTCCATATTTCCTTAGATTGGTTTGTAGATGTCTCAATTCTGTTCTGGTTGAAATGTATTTTTGTATCGTTGATTAGTTTTTGTACTCCTTTTTGACTCTCTATAATATTGCCAGATGTCGTTATTGTTTGTCTGTTTAGCAAGATAGTAGGCGTCGTTGACTCGATTTTTTTTCTCTGTAATATCTTTTGTCATCCAGTGGGGTGTTGCTTTTCGGGGAGTAAGTTTTCTTTCGGGGCAGGTGTTGTTGAAGTGCCATAAGAAAGTTTTCAAGAAGCAGTTGAATTTGTCATTTATATGTGTTCCTTGTATATCGATCCATGATTCCTTTCTTAATTCCGCTTTTAGATTATTTAAGTTGTTTTCTGAAAGCATTCGAAAGGTTCTTTGGCATGCTTCAATTTGTCGGTTACATTGTTCGTAAATTGTCAGTTCTTGAAGAAAGTGATCTGATATGTGTTCCTCAATAATTTTACAATCTAATGATATTTGAGGTATGTTAGTGGCCATATAATCTATTGATGTTGTAGATGTGCTTCTTGTGGTCGTAAAACTCTTGTTGCTGTATCGCTATAATCTACTAGATGGAAGGAGTCAAATAAGTCTTTTAACAGCTTGTAGTTTTGATCTTCTTTCTTGAGACTGTTTATATTTAAGTCGCCGCATAGAACAACATATTCGCTTATCTTTGTTATGTACACGAGAAGGTCAGTGGTTTGTTGAATGAAGGTGTCGATGGTGCCGGATGGGGGCCTGTATATTGCAATTATTGCCATGGTGAATCGCGTGGTTTTGATTTGTATGGCACAGCATTCAATTTGTAATTCAATACTAAAGAGTTTAGCTCTGTCTAAGGTTTTAGTTTCCAATTCGGAATTTGCATATATTGCCACCCCTCCATGTATGTGAGATTTTCTGCAAAAGTATGATGCTAACTTATAGTTGGGAATAGTCATGCTTTTCATTCCTTCATGGGTTACTTGTTTGGTTTGTATTATTATTTTTAGGTATTTTAATTGTTTCCGGTGTTCTATGTGCCTTGTTTTTTATTCCATCCATTGGGTCTTTAGTTATGTTTGTATGTATGTCACTTATTTTTGGTGTTTTTGTTCCAAGTGGTGTCGTTGTATGTAGTCCAGTATTTCACATTTTCCCATATAGTTTAGTTCTCCATAGTTATTGATCTGATATGGCCTTGTTACTTTATTGGTGTCAATATAAAAAGCATTTGGGTTTTGGGTTATTGACTTGATAATCTCACTATTTTGCTGTTCTATAAAGCTGTTTAGAACAGGTCTGTTTCGGACTAGCGGCGCTCCTACAAAGATGAGATTTGTGTGCCTTGCTTGTGATACTATTTCCTTTAGATGGTTAGGGTTAATTGTTTTGCCTCTCTTTGCTGTTTCGTTGGATACAAATATTACAGCAAAGTCGTCCTCATTTAAGTTCTTGCATATTTTGTCATAGTCCATAGTGATGTCTTCAAAGAGATTGCTATGTTCGAGTACTTAGTTATTGTGTCGAATGAGTCTTGCGCAATGGATTTAAATATTCTTCCAAGATTGTAGTCCCTGTTTCCTCCCATTAGTAGTAGTTGTTTCTTTCTGGTTTTTATATTTTTTCCTCCTGCTATGGGAATATTATTTACTAGCGTCGTTTGTGGGTTTGTTTTCGTTTTAATTTCTCGGTTTAGTTTTTTTAATGTTTATAACAAGTTATTTCTACTTTGTGGCAGTTTTTCCCATCAGAACATGTGATATACCCCGTGGTTTAGCATCCTAGATGCCATTATTTAATTACATATGATTTTTTTTTAGTTTACCTTAATACCTATAGTAATATAAAGATTAAAGAAAATATTTGAAAGAAATAAAAATATTCACTTTTAAAATTTGTGTCAATATGTATTTTTCTTAAAAAACAAATTTATTTTAAATCTTATTATACATATAATCTTCCAGATTTTTTCTTCAGGTGACTCTTATAGAAAAGCCCACAGTAGCCTGATTAGTACACTGATTGTTACTAGAAGAATAGGCACCCAGTACTGAAAATGAAATTAATTTCAATTAGTCTTAAAATACAATACTATTTTAATATACAGGGTGGCCGCCGAGGTATACGAGAAACTACAGATATAAATTCAACAATGAAAATTAGGATAAAAAACTTTAAATAAACATATTATGTTCTAAACGTCTTAGTTTTTGAACTACAGGGTGTTAAATTTTTAAAAAAATTGTGGGATGCCTTCTCCAAAAGACAAGTTTGGAACAAATTTGATCTCTTGATAGTGGCGTATTTACCAAAAGGCTGAGTAGGCTGAAGCCTATGGCGGCGTTTTTAGGGGGCGGCAAACGTTTTTAGGGGACGGCAGATTTGGTGCCAGGTATAAATAATAATGTAGTGAATTAACAATTTTTGTTTTTAATTTGTCCGCAGGAATCAAAGTGAGGACCTTTTTGTTTTTGCTCTTCAAAATTTTTTGCTCCCCAAAATTATTTTTCATTTAGCCTACGGGCGGCAAATATGTAAATGCGCCTCTGTCTCTTGACTTGTTTTATTAGATGCACGGTTCTCGCGTAAATAAATAAAGGCAATTCTTGGCATGGTCATTTCGTATTGAAAACATAAATTCTACAGTAAAAAATCACCTTTGCTATTTATTTATATGAAAACCATGCACCAAATAAAAAAACTCAAGAGATCAAATTTGTGTCAAACTAAGTGGGTATTTTAAAAATATTTTTAATTTAGAAATAACGCAGTTGTTGTTCTTTCTAAATACGTTGCTACCTCCCGGACTAATACTTTTGAATAAACCTAAGTAACTACTAACTATAACTATTATTTTTCTGTACCTTATTATCAACGGTGTCCACCTTAATTCCCGATATGGTCCCTTTTTCTAAAGGTTTCACCAGGCCTGGCATTGATATTTCGTCCAATGGCTCACCACTCATTGAAAATTTGGTTGCGCCAACAATCTTTACTTTCACAAGTTTTCCCATGAACTCAGGGCGCATGGGAACAAGAACTTGTTCATAAAATTCATTGTGACCCACATAGTGCTTTTTGTCATGTGATGTCTAATAAAAAAAAAAAAAAACGGTATTTACATTGAGCATACATCTTATTTTTCTCTAGTATTCTAACACTTACCTCGGTAACCAAAACATCCTGAATTTGGCCTATTTTTTGCCCATAGGGTTCATAGCTATAAAACAGATCTGTTAACCTAAAAATAAATTCAATATAACCCCTATAAAATACTTAAGTCAAGAAAACAAATACACTCCTGGACAAAAAAACTAGACAATCAAAATTTTGTTAAAAAAATAACTTTTTGGTTTTTAATTGATTTTAATTATCTTTGGGTCCAGTTGTTTAATAAAGGGACTGCAAAAAGTTCAACAGGATTGGGTGTTATACAGGGGAGAGCCAAATGTTCAATTTTTTACCAGTGTATTGAATTTTAAAGGAATTATCAATCTTTAAAGAAGGCAATCAAATTTGTGTACCGGGTGTAAAATTAAAATTTTACACCTGCCTTAAATTTTTTATTTTTATGATAAAAAATAAATAAAAATATTAATTTGTTTAGCTGGTTTCATACTTTCCAAATCAGTAATGATATTTTTGTAATCTCTAAAGATATACAGGGTACCACAATAAAGTATGATTTAACACAAAAACACCATGTGTATTATATCACTATATTATTATTATTATTATTATTATCACCAGCAAAAAGATCTTTTAAAGACCTTTAGAAAAATACTACATTTACATATATAAAATTTTCAGCCAAATAAGCTTTGTCGGCATAATCTACTAATAAAAATATCTCCTTAAAAGAAGACCAATAAAACGATTACCGGTAGTCGGGAGAGCTGGGTCTTATTGTGATAGTAATAACAGGACACTGTTCCTTTGACTTCCGTAAATTGTGTGTGTCGGGTGTTTGGTCTAGCGTGTTAAGGCCCAGGTCGTTGAGCGCACAACCGACGTGAGGTGGGATCGAATCCTGCCAGCGGCCAAGGTCAGAAATTTAGTGATTAGCTCAACAAGACGGAAAAAGTGCAAAATGTATCGACGCTAATAGCCAGCAAGGGCTAAGGCGCCGGAGAAATTTTGTCGTGTCCTGCGCAACCATAGACATGCGGACCCCACTCAGTTGGTAGGTTTGTTAGTCCCACTGGGTGAGGACGAGGTCTTAAGATGTCGCGCATAGGACCATGGTTCAGAACACACGTTAAGCTGTAAGTCCCGTTTGGCTGACATCACCCAGACGTAAAAAGACAGGGCGCACAATAAGCCGAGCGGCTTCAGTGCATGAGTTATCCCGGTCCTATTCTAAGGTCTTATGCCCGTAAATTGTGGTTAATCATTTTTTTGCAAAAGATATTCTTTTTTTTTTATGTTATTATCTTAACATATTATTTTAAAGGGTTTATTTTATTGGTAGATCATACCGACATAGCATAAAAGTTTAAACAGACTATACTTACATAGACCTTTATTAGTTATAAATATGACCATCCAAATCTTAAGTTTCTCCAATGGTTTGTAATATAGGGTATATTACGACCATTAAAATTCAATACACTGGTAAAAAATTGTGACCTTAAATTATTCACAGGGTGTTCGAAAATTAGGGTCAAAATGCAACATTTCGTTTTTCCCTGTATAACACCTAATCCTATAAAACTTTTTGCAATTTCCACATTAAATAATAATGTTGATGGAAGGAACTACAACTGGACCAAAAGATAAATGAATGGTGATGAATGAATGAATCGGTCAAAAACCAAAAAGTTACTTTTGAGTATCAATGTAAACAGAATTTTGTTTGTCTATTTATTTATTTTTTTGTCCAGGAGTGTATTTAACGAACACAGCTAAAAAAACAGCCTATAGTAAAACTGGTTCTAAATGTTAACTTTCATTCTCAAATCAGTGATTTTGTATGAATTACCTTTTTGTTCTTTTTTTCACTTCTTGTGGATCGACTCTGGGCATTAAAGCTGCAGGTGTACCAGGTCGGGGAAAGAACTGATTAATAAATAAACTAGGAAACTTGTATTTTCACAAAGCGTCATTGTTTCCTCAAAATTTTCCTCAGTTTCTGTGGGAAAGCCACAAATTATATCTGTTGCTATAGTCATACCAGGCACCCTGAAAAATATATTTGTAAAACGTCTTAATTTATCATCTTTATAAATAAAGGTATAGGCGTTGGAATCAAATAAGAGAAATTATAAAAACTCAAACAAAATACCGCCACTCGTTTTTACTAGAAAAAACTATTTATCATACCACGTCGCTTTGTTTACTATCAGCACAATAATGCCGGCCTATTATAGGCACGTACACGACTAATTTTTCAATTCGCAGCTATTGGCTAACACAAGCCGTTTTTTAATTGGTTAGCGGCTTACTAAACAGTTTTGACAAACTTGTCAAGTCCACGTTGACTCCAAAATTTTATTCCGCCGGCTGTTGTCGCTTTTTGCGCTGAGAGAAGACAAAGCGGCAAAATATGAGAAAGGGTTTTTTTGTAACAAAAACGAGTGCCGGTATTTTGTTTAAGTTTTTATAATTTCTTTTATTTAATGCCAACAACTTTAATAAAGTACCTTTCTTGCAGAAAATTGATGACATGCTCGGAAATCTGCCCTGCAGTATTCCCTCTTCATATCTGCCAAGACTTGATCACTTCCACTTTGTACAGGAACATGTAAAAAGCTGTAGACTCTTGGTGTAGACATTATTTTTGCAATTTCCTCTAGATGTTCTAGAATATAAGGTGGATTGGTCATGCCCAGGCGTAAACGACATCCTTGTGGTATCACATCTACTAGTTTCCACAAGAGTTCCGGTAGAGAAGTTCCTATGTCCCTACCATATGTACCTGAAAAGAAAAGCATAACAGTAGGTTCTACAGAAAATCCCAAAATAAGTAATAAACATCAGTACCAGTATCTTCTGAGGTAAGCCATATTTCCACAACCCCTTCTTCAAAAGCTTGTTTAGCCCTTGCTATTATTTCCTCAGGAGGATAACTTCCTAAATCACCTCGGGCATGTTTGGTTTTGCAATAGGTACACTGATTGAGACACCCTGTATTTATTGCTATAATTTCTGAAAAATAATAAAAATTAATGAATATTTGTAGAAGTATACATCACTTATGTCCACCTCTCCAATGGCAAATGGTAAGTCAAGCACTATCCAACATACTGTAAAGAATAAGTTTTCAGTCACTTCTTTAAGGTTAATTATCAATCTTTACACCTTTTCGTCCAAACTGAGGTTTAAAGACACACAGATTATTGGTACATTGTCAATTACAAACTTATCAATTAATTTATTAGGATAGTCCCAAAAATTCTGTGCTTATTTTCAATCAAATATATATTATTATGTATAAAATTACCTATCAAAGGATTTCGTCTTACTTTAGGTAAGAGCAATGAAGCACCTCCTATTTTTTTTGCCATTTTCTTTTTTTGTCCCTAATAGTTTAACTGTATTGCCTTTTAAAGTTTCTTCAACAACTAAAAATAAAAACCAAATTTTAAGACATCTTTAAACACAGGTAAGAAAACACAAAGACTTAATAGATTAGAGAAAATTTATAACATAAAACTTGCCTTCAACAACTCTGTCAATTTGTTGAACCCCTATGATACTATAACCCTGTACAAAAGATGACTTTGGGGCACCCTGAGGTACACACCCTGCTAAAACTACATGCTTGCCCATTTTTTTGCAGACTCCATTTCATTTCTAAAAACAAAATAAATTTATTTTGCTTTATATTTATCCCAATATTTAGGTATTTTCAGTATATGGTGCACCTACCGAAAATGATCTTCTGCAGGATTTTTAACAGTACAACTATTTAAAAGCCACAGATCTGCTTGTGTTTTGTCATCAGTCAAATTATATCCATAGGCACTAAGTTGACCAGCCATATATTCCGAATCGGAGCTGTTGTGAGCACAACCCCAAGTTTTGACATAAACACTTTGGACACCTGGTATGTTTTCTCCAATGTGAATAGGTGCAGACTCTTCTTCCTAAAAAGTAAAGTTTGTGATTCCCATTAAAATATTTGGTAAATCTATTTTAACTCACATTTCTTTTCCGGGCCTTTACTTTAATATGTTTCCTACTGCTATACCTTTCTTTTGGGGTTATATCTTGAGAAGAAATAAGATCTTCTATATCTTCGATAATTTCTTTGCATGGTGCTTCTAGATTAGAACTGAAAAGCAAAAGAGTTCATACAATTATTTTTTCTGCTTTTATAACATTTGTTACTTTTATCAGTACAAGTTATATTATAAGGTTCAGTTACTTTTTAACAATATAGGCGTAAATTTAGGTTAAACTAACAAAATTACCCCGAATTTTCTACAAAATCCATATTGGAAAAAATCACCAAAAATCACAATTTATATTTTTTTAAAGTGGGGTTATTATTAACTAACCTTACTTTTTTGTTTCTGACCAAAGTCGGTCTATATAGGGTCGCGACATTCGGCCATATTGCTTTGACGTGTTATGACGTTACATCACCCATTTTTCTGCCATGTTGTTCAGTGCCGGAGATATACAGTTTATTATATTAGTAGAACAACCGTTTACACAATAGTTTTTAATTATTATTATATTGTAAATTCTTTTACTTTAAATAAAAAACATTTGGAATTGCATCGTTCAACAAATATCACTTCCAAAACAATGCAAAATGAAATGCGCAAATTCTAGACGCCATTGGATTGATCATTAGCTTTGATTTTACCCAGTCTTGTAAGTCTTGCCAACTTTTCTCCGTGAGGTACCCTTCCTTGCGTCCCCGACCTCGAACAGCCTAAAAGTTGAGGATGTGTCGCAACCTTGTAAATATAAACTAACCTTGCCTTCTGACTTCAGCATCGAGATATCATCCTAGGGAGACGACGTCACGTGACTAAAACGGCATCGAGTTCGCCATATTGTTACCAGACTTCAGTCAACAGTCGCGTCAGCTGTGTTTACGCTAATTGTTGTGTGTTATTTTATACGTTTTATTATTACTTTAGACTTTTTTGGTGTTTGATTGCATATATTGCAGAACATTAGTATGGTGTCTTGTGCTGTGCGTAGTTGTCCTAGCCGGGATGAAGTTGTACTCTGTAATCATAGGGTCTTTCCAGTGACGAAAATTCTTGTGCGTCACGCTCCAGGGCTTGAAGCTCTTGAACTGCTCTAAAAAGTTAGTCACTGGAACGCATCCATGAACAAGGAAAAGAGATACTTTAAGAAATTTTAAAATTTCGTTATTTTTAACCTTTCTTGGCTTTATAATAATAATTTCTTTTAAAATATCTAATTCACATTTTAAATAAATAATTTTAAAAATCCATCTTTAACCATAAAAACACGTTTGAAGCACAAAACCAAAAGAGGGGTTGGTGCATGAGGGGCAAGGGGAAACGAAAAACGGAGTAGCTCAGGGTGCATAACACCTTTCCGTCACTGGAACGCCATAAAGTAGAACGAAATGCTACTGAGCTACTCGGGAGCGCTCTATTTGCGTCACTGGAAAGCCACTCATATATTCTGTAATGGAATCAAAATGACATTTGAAATGTATTACATTGTAAAAGCAAGTTTTAAACGCTACTCAGGAAATGTAACGTGAATTAACGTAAAATATTTAAAGATGTTTATGTATTAATTAATTTTAATATATAAATCAATTTATAAACAAATCAATACTTTTTTTTAATTTGAACAAGTGTGTAAGTATTTTGTGGTTTGGAGAAAAATTAGTACCTAAATAAAAAAACCTAAAAATAAATAAAGTTGTTCTAGCAACCATAGTAGCATCAGCAAAATATGTTTTGTTTTTTTTAAAGACTTTTAAATTTAAAAATTGTAAAAATTTTGTTTTTTTCCCATTCTCTTAGGAGACATATATGAAATGCGCAAAATCGGTAAATTGTTACCGCGCTTGTGAGCACGGTAAAGAATGTAATACAGACTTACATTCCCAGACTATTTTTGAACGCTGTAAGACAGAAAGCAGTGTAATAAATAATACATTTAGGAACGACGTCTGTACCAGAAATGTAAGAAATGTGTACTTTGTAATGATTTATGAACGTAACCCAGGCGGATTCCGCTGTCTCGAGTCGTAACGCCTGCTAACGTATCAAGACGCTACAGAATCCGGAACTGCGGATTGGGGCGATTTTCAAAAAGTCGTGTGTTTATAGATGCAAAAACATACATTTATATTATAAATGTGAAGAATATTAACAAACATACCTGTTAAGCACAAAAGTTATTAACAAGAAAATCGGCGGATTCCGTAAAAACGTTAAAAATTTCCAACTTTTTTCTGGAACGGTCACGGAAATGTCACGGATCTGTCACTTTCAACATGGCTGTAAAAAGCCCAATAAAATTTCGATATTGTAGTCACGTGATTCCGGACGTCCGATGTTCCGCAATATTTTACCGTACATGAGGATTAGGTAAAACTTATTTGAAACTCTATTCCGAGTCGATATCTCCCGAGTTCCATAACTAGGCACTATTCTTATTAAAGAAGTCTTTATCCTATTAATTATCTACGTAAAAACAGATGAAACAATAAGGCCGATAGGTTCGAAGGGGATACTGGGAACTCGATACCGACAAAGTCGTCACGTATCGAGTAGTTAAGAATCGGGGCCCTGTTCCATATTCAGAAATACTGTAGTAGTGTAGTACTAGTTTACGCTACAACCCAATACCAAACACCTGTCCTACATAATTCCGAATGAGGAATATTCGCCATTTACTTATAAAAACCAGAACTAACTATAAATAAATAATATTCACTATTTATGAATAAGAAACACACTTCTTTTAACATTTTTAATCAAATTCCAGAGCTACTACACGACCTACTTATGAGGACAAAAAATATTTCAATCGTGATGGTGCCCATAGAGGTTCTTTTGGAGCTGGGTAGGCCAAAGAGTGAAACATTTTAAATTTAAGTTATAATAACCAAAGTGGTCTACATTAATCCTTCGGGGTCTAGTCCGAACTCAAAGATATCCAGAAATTTAAATCTTTAAAAGCGGATAGCACCTCATCAGCACAGATTGAAGTTGATAATTTTACAAAAATTCAAAGTAATAAATTAGGCTAGAATCCAAAATCGCAAAGAAGTCCGCACGGCAAAAAGTTTGGGGACCTCTGGTCTAAGTGACTGAGAGCCAGACAGCGGCGGCTATCCACTGAATGTGCTGGCATATAGTGCTTAATAACCGCCATGTTAGAAAGAAAGAAGGGCACGTAAGACAAAACCTTTAGCGCCATCTATGGAAGTTTACGTTGTGACAGAATGTTCTCGAAGCGTCATTTTTTGTTACGCAGTGAAAGTTGTAACATCATGGTAAGTGTTTCTTAGATAATCTTTAAATATTTTTTCCATCTTAAGATTTTTTTAATAATGTGTGTTGTATTACTTGGCCAGATTAATAATATTATCGTGTTAAATGCATAGTTTTCGAATATTCTATTTAGTTTTGTTGTGATGAAACGATTTGTCTCGTTCGTATGAACTTACATGATTTTATTTTATCGGATATGTCTGATTTCAATTCAAATACAAAAAAATTGTTGTTAGTGTTGCTAGTTTTCAAATTTGATTCTGGTTTTTGCAGAGGATGGGCGTTATCCTAGTGCAGATAATCGTAAGAAATAGATCTACCGGCGTCCAAAGTTCAGCGACGCTTGGGGAAGCGCATACGTATCGATTTATAGTTAGAAGCATTTGCAATTTTTACTGGTTCTGAGGTAAATTCTTTAATATAATAACATTTGTCACTTATTTGTAAACCAAAAACAAGGGTACTTATTCCTAACACGCAGGACGCAAATATCATTTAGATTGTGGAATTTCCGGTAAAGCATTTTACTCTCTCAAGCCGGCTGTCCATGAAAGCGGTTTAATAATTCAGCGTTGTGATTGGCTGGAAAAGCATTTTAAATTTGCACTAACCAATCACCAACGCTGAATTATCATCCGCGAGCGAAAAACCGCTCTCGTGGACAGCCGGCTTCATGCGGTATTTTATATCTGGCCATTTTCTTAAACATCTCATTAAAAATATATATTATAATAATGATGCTTATTAAATTAGACCTAGCTTAAAGGGCCAATGTAATGTTTTAATAACATTAATACCTAAAAGAGGTAATTGTATACAAACCGGGCACATCGCCGGTTTTAATGAAATTTGGTATATGGGGTTTTTGGGGTGCTGATTACTACATTCTGGAAGAATTTTTAATCAGACACATTTTGTTTTTGAGATATCTACCATCATACTTAAAAAGCAAATTTACCTTATTTTTCACTATATTCCCCTTTTTATGCAAACACTTCTTGATTTAAAGCTCTATTGGCACTAAGTATTTGATTTCCATTTCTCAAAAACCCATTATACCATTTATTTTTCACCTTGTTTCAAAAAATTTTAAAGCTTCATTTTCAAATGCTGCCGCCAAGGCTACTGCGATTGAAATTAAAAATTTTATGGAAAAAATAAGTAAAATAAACATATAAAAAGGTTTTTAGGAGGTGGAAATCAAATATTAACTGCCAATTTAGAGAAATTTTTGTAGACACTCACTTGGAAATAGGTTCTCTAAACAATTAAGGGTAAAAATTTTAACTTATTGGACACCGTGCCGATTTGTATAATCACTATTTAAGAAGCTGTTCTTTGATTTTGGAATTGTTAATTCTGTAGTGTGCTGTTTATGAATAAATAAAAATTTTACACATTTTTTTACATCATTTTATTTGCATTAGTAATGGCGGCTACCATGTTTACTGCAATTTAAAGTGAATATGTGAAATTTAATGGGAAACGTGTAAAATAATTTAAAAAATGATGTTTTAAAAGGTGTTCATGAAATATTGTGAGCCAAAATAGGTGTTTATCAATAATTGTATGCAGGAAGAAAGGGGAATATAGTGAAAATAAGTAAGCTTGCTTTTCTAGTCTATGATGGATATCTCAAGAACAAAAAATTCTCTCAGGTTTGTGATCAGCACCCCACAAAACCCCTCTATGCAAAAACCCATAAAAAAGGCTTGGTGTCCGATAAGTATACATTTGAATCGTTTATTTCAGAAACCCCTATCTCCAGAATATTACATTTTGAGTAAACTAATAAAAACTACACAGTTTCAACAAAAACAATTTTTTTGTGATAAAAAACAGTTTTGAAGCCGCCCGACAGACGTTTTTAATGTGCATAGATAGGGGATTTCTGCACTAAACGATGTGTTTACCCCTATACAATTCAATTTTACCCAAAAGTCAATTTCTAAAATTTTGGTCGATATGGGCTTTCTGAAATAAACGATTCATTTATATTTTAACTTCAACTTGCCCTACTTTAAAGTTACCATACTGCCATTTATTAGGTTTTTATTTGAAGCATTGACATGATAAAATTTTAATAAAATTGTGTTTATTTAATGCAAAAAAACTTTACTACTCTCCAAATAACTATTATATTTTAATATGGTATTAACAAATCTTAAAAATACAATATTTAGGAAAGTTGTGGATTAAATAGGTTATTTAGCACATTAAAAGAAAAAGACATGACAATACTATCATAATTTGGCATGTGTGGAAAAGAGATAGTCTAACATGAATACTGGCATGTAAACATGAGTGACTAATAGTGATTGTTTTGTTATTGCATTACTGGCTGATATACCATTAACTATTGCTTATACAGTATATGCCACCAACCAGAACTAATGCAGAAACAAACCAAGCACTATTACTCACCCAATCCAAAATGTTAAGTACATGCTGGCATACACATTAGACGGTCTTCTTTTCACACATTGCACAATGGTTCCAGGTACATGACATAAATAAATTTTGTATGATTACCTTACAATTTATGACAAAACAGTAGTGTGGGCGTTTTCTAAAAATTATTTAGATCTTTAAGAATAAGGAAACATTTTTTTCAAACAAAAGTTATATAGAGCGTAAATATGATATTATCTTACTTTTCAGAGGATATTTGCAAGCAGAAAGTTTTACTGCAATTATCAAGTGACTTTGAACACTAGATAAACATTTTTAATATTGTAGTATTTTCAACAAAAAAATTATGACATACAAAATGCTTTAGAAATCATGGTTTCAAAATGTGCATATTTTTGGGGGTGAAACAGGGTACAAATCCTTATGTAATTTTTAGAAGAAAAGTTTAAATAAGCATATGTCTTACATATCATAACTTTAATTATAGAGTATAAAAACTTTAGTAAAAAATATAAATATAAAATTTGCCTTTATTTTAAGACCCTCTTAAACAATACCCTTTTTTTATTATTTTAAATTAGTAAACTATTTTTTTTACAAACAGAATTGATCTAAACCATTATTATTTCAAAATTATTATTCACTTTGTTTTCGATATTAAAACCCTGTATATTATATTCCTTAACCCTTTTAGATATATTTGCTCTTGGAATGGTAACCCAACAGTCAAATAAATATATTTTAAAATAATACTGTGTTATCTGGGACTCGTAAAAAAATAAAAAAATTTAATTACAATTTGATTACCTTTGCACGGCTATGAATTTAGTTTATTTTTTCCCAAAGTTGAAAAAAGTAGAGTTTATTTTATCAGATTTTGAAAGTACATAAAAATATGTTTTTAAATTTAGTGGAGTTTAAGAGGGATCATTGGGACTTCCTTATTAAAATCCTCATTACTGAACTGAAATAATTAGTAATAGTTAAATTCACAAACAGCACTGTAATTTTACTATATAAAGTATATAATTATACACTAACAGTTTCAAACAAAAAAATTATTCAAATAAACTTCTTAATCACCTATCTTTTAAATATCCATTGTAAATCGAATGTACAAACTTAACATATTTTTGGCAAATTTAAAAAACATAGGGTATCCTAAATATAGACTTTTAAAAATTATTAGGTAGTCTGTTTTGCCTATTTTCACACAATTATTACGCAGTTAAAATTAATGTTGCAAAAATGTTACCCCCTTTTCTGGACCATAGATAACCTACATTTAGAGCCGCAGTGGCAAGAAGCATTTTTCGGATTTTTACGACCACGCGCAGTGGGTGGACGAACATGCGCACTTAAAAGCCGTGGCAAAATACAAACACCGGCACCCCGTACCCTTCGTCTGCGGTCTGACCGTAACGTTTATTAGCTACTGTACTTTAAACAGAAAACCAGGACGCTGTCAACAAATTCTTTCCTATAATGCGGATAGTTTGTTTAGCGCCGGGTGCGTTTACCATCAACGGGGCTTGCGCACAAACCAGTTTTTCGCCCATGAAATGTAACTTTTGTTTCGCGCAGGTTATAACATTTGCAATCCATCGAGATCAGTGTTCTGGACAGCTTAAAGTTTCTCCTAAATATATCGGGCGTAAGTTTTAAACAATTAAGACATTCACCAAACTGATTTTTGTTATAGGAAGAAACCACTGTGCATTGCTTATGCACGATTTCATTTAACTGATTCTGTATAGGCCTATAACCTTTTTAGTGATGATTTTTTAGACAAGCATATGACTGAATATACTCTTGTTGATAATTTTATACTGATAACATAAATTATACATTTTTTAAAGGTGATAATTGTAATATTTCACTAAATTTTTTTTCACTTTTTTATAGACTAAACCAAATGAAGAATAGAAAAATATAAGGCATTTAAAACTAACAGGTAAGTTTTTAACATGCTTTTTATAAATCTTATATTTAGCACTTACCCCTTATAACTAATAGGGATAGTTGACTAAATATTTCCAAATCACGCGATATTTACTTTCTAAGTTTTGTTATAGTGTTAATACAGTTCATTTTTTTAATGCTCTGTTCCTCTCATTTTTGAAAGGATCGGTTCAAAAAATTAGAACTGTAGGAAATAAACTGGATGCATAAATACTATATTTTACACTAATATTGTTTGCATCAGCAGACGCCCCTTTCCCTTTCGCGGGTGTCCCAACACCTCAGACATGGTATCAGTACCCTGGGACCAAGATCGTTTAATAGGTAAGGTTGCCTCATTACGTCACATATGTACCGCAACTGCTGGTTCCTTATTGGCGCCAACATAGCAAACAAGGATGTCTAGACGGATAATGCTATGAGGGCGAAAGAGCGCGATATACAATATTTAAAAATCAGCTAGAATAATCAATAATTTATTAATAGGAAATAAAGAAGTTACGGTAACAACTGGAATTAACAGTATTTAAAAGTATTTCTTTACACAAAAAACACAAACTACACTGTTAAAAACTTCATTAAATAATGAGCAAAATACATATGTGACGTATGGTCCGCCATGTTGAAACGCTTACGAGGCAACCTTACCTATTAAACGATCTTGTCCTGGGACGGTGTTTGGGGGTAACCTTGTCGTGGTGAGAGGGCTTAAGCCTTTGCCTAACCCAGACTGGAGCAACTGCTCCTCCATGGGGTGGGCAAGGGTAACTAAACGGGACACCCACCCATATACCGTACCCCTTGGAATGGTGGTTGATGAGGTAAAACCAGGGGGTGTGGGGCTTGCCTTAACCGGCCGGCCAAGTGGATGGAAACCACAATAAAAACCCCTCAAATCAAGGTGGAACAGCGTAAGCCGAAGATTTGGCGTAGTTGACAAAGCTCGACTGCGGGGCCAAAGGGTAAGTTGGTTACGATTATGCGGACTCCGGGGCACCAGGCGCACCCCGGTTTTACTAGCCTTCCCTTGCTATGCGGGGCTCTGGCAAGGGCGACTGCACTTTCCCTAGCTACTCGTGGGAACTATATGGAAACAAGTAGTAATAAAAAACCCGAGGAGGACTCAGAAATGAGCGACTCTTCAACAGTAAAGGAAGAAGGGGCAACTTCGGCTGCGGACTCCTTCCAGAGTGTCCAAGAAGGAGGAGTAGCCTCGGCTACGGACTCCTCTCAGGATAAAGGAGGGACTGCCAAGGCAGTGGGCTCCACTCCTGAAGTGGACAAGGTCACTGGGGATCCAAATCAAATAGATCTCAAAACCAAGAAATTAAGCGGGGCCCAAAGAAGGAAACTTCTTAAGGCCCAAAAATGGCAGCCGGTACGTGGACTCAAAAGAGTCCATACCAAATGTCCGGCAAAAACAACAACAAAAAAGGTGATGAACCGGGAGCAGGACCGGGCAAGTCGGGTACAAGTCAGGCTAAGCTGGGAACAGGTCCGGCTAAGCCTGGCAAAGGACCGACGTTACCTGAATCAAAGGTGGGGGAGAAGACGAAGACAACGGGTACTAAAAGACCTTTGTCTGACTCTAGCACTCCACCAACAAAAATCCTTAAAAGAGCAGGGGCGCAAGCGCGCAGACCGGCTCTTATAGGGATGCTACAATAGGCATCAGTATGGCTGTCATAGACCGGCGCCATCCTGATACCACCCCTGAATCAGGATCAAGCAGGCCTGATCAGAAGCAGGCTGGAGCAGGCTGTCTTTGACACCCCTGGGGGAAGTCTTCAGTTTGTGAGAACCACATTTAGCGCGGGGGTTCTGTGGATGACCTGCGCAAATGCGCGTACCAAGGCCTGGCTCACTGAGACGGTGCGGGGGCTAGGACAACTTTGGGAGGGAGCTGATTTGACAGTCGTCGAATCAAAGGACTTCATCGAAGAGGCCCATAGTCCTTGTGTTTGTACCGGGAGCAGGCACAGAGGAGAAAGTGGTCAGGGACCGCCTCGCGGTCCAAAACCCTGGTTTGGAGACGGGGGACTGGCTGCTTAAAAGCAAAAAGATGGGCGAAGGGGGCCAAACACTGACCTTCTCCATCAACGAGGCCACCTACAAGGTCCTGGAAGCAGCCCGTTTCAGGTTATTTTATGGCTTGGGAACGGTAACTTTCAGGGTGATTCGGGGACCTGATGGAGGGGATTCGAGTAATCCAGATCAACCTCCAACACAGTAAGGCTGCATCAGCGGTCCTTACAAAATCAATGAGGGAATATGATGTGTGGCCCTCATACAAGAACCCTGGGTAAACCAGGGCAAAATTAGAGGCTTTACGGGGGTAGGTGGAGAGCTCATTTACTGCAGATCCACCCAGGTCCCTAGGACCTGTATTTCAGTTAGAAATATTATTAAGGTACTGCCCTTAAATAATTTCTATTTCAGGGACCTAACTACGGTAAAGATAAGGATCAACACGGCAGAAGGAACGAGGGAAATGGTCCTCGGTTCGGCCTATCTGCCAAGTGATGATCCCGAACAGCCGCCAACCAGGGAGGTAGAAAGACTGGTGAGAGAATGCAGAGGCAATGGATCGCATCTCATCATCGGCAGCGATGCAAACGCACACCACCAGACCTGGGGAAGCACGGACACCAACCAAAGAGGTGAGTCACTACTACAATTTATAATGGCAAATAATTTAGACATTTTAAATGTAGGAAATAAACCTACCTTTGTAACCATTAACAGAAAGGAGGTATTAGATATAACAATCTCATGCTGCAGATGGATAGGCTGCATGCTAAAAGACCGTGTGATCCACTCGACACTCTTGGGTGAAACTATCGGCGCGGGTAGCAAGGGGATGCCCACACAGGGGGAGTATTATCTCCCTTCTCTGGAACCTTGTTGTGGACGGGCTGATAGACAGGCTTAAGAGCGACAACCATGAAGTTTTAGGGTATGCGGATGACATAGTCATTGTATGCCAGGGCAAATTCAATACTACAGTCAGAGAGCGAATGCAACAGGCTCTGAATATAGTAGCTACTTGGACGGAAGAGGTTGGTTTAAAAATCAGTCCAACCAAATCCAGAATAGTGCCTTTCACAAAAGAAGAAAAATAGAGGAGTTGGGTCCTCTTAATCTTCAAGGCACTGAAATACCAATGATGGGGAGGTTAAGTATTTGGGGGTTATATTGGACTCAAAACTCGCCTGGAACCACCATTTGGACAAAGTAATCAAAAGAGCGGAAATAGCATTAATTCTGGCTCGCAGAACATATGGCAAAACGTGGGGACTAAGACCACAAATGGTTCACTGGTTGTACAATACTGTGGTGAAACCAGCCATAACATATGCAATATCTAAGCAGGGAAGATTTAAAAATTATTTATTTTGCAAATATTTACTCTGTGCTTCGTTATGGGTTGATATTCTGGGGTGGAACTAATGACTCTGAGAGAGTTTTTAAAAGTCAAAAGAGGGCAGTGCGAGTTCTTTTGGGCATAGGTTATCGTGACTCATGTAGGGGAAAATTCAGATATTTGAATATACTTACTCTTCCAGGTTTGTTTATTTATGAGTGTCTTTTGTTTATGTTTAAGAATAGAGATAAATTTACGGCTTTTGAAATAAGGCATTGCTTTAACACTAGATCACTAGGGTACAATGTCCCTCAGCATAGATTGACTGGCACTGGAAAAGGGCCTACCTATTCAGCCATTAAATTTTTTAACAAATTACCAAATGAGATAAAGTCAGCGACTGATTTTAAATTTTTTAAAGCAAAGATTTTCAATCTTTTGGTTCAAATAGAACCATATAATCAAAATGAGTTTTTTAACTTTTTTAAATGAATGTGTTTTTTCCAAATTTTTTACTCTTCTTATGTACCTAAATGTAATTTTGTCTTTTTTATGCATGATCTTGTCAAATTTTTTACTTGTATGAATATGAATCTGAATATTTTCAGAATGTTTGTTGATCTTTGTGTTTTGTCTTTCACATTTGTTAAAACTTTTTATGTACAAAGGTTTTAACTAAATTAATGTTTTTAAAACGGCTTCTTTTTAGGAATGTAGGAACTAGGATTAGAATAAAACAAGTTTAGGCTTAGTTTTGTGAATTACTTTTTATAAAAATATTCTTAGGCTAGGTTGTTTTGTATTGATTAAAGGATTTAAATCCCTACCCATTGACGCCATTCATTCAACTTTGTATTTGCAATTTTTTTATTGAATAAAGAGATTTTTGACTTTGACTTTGACATTCATTGTTTGGTGGACCAAGACCAGACAGCACACGGCTATGCTTCGGCTGGGCAAGGTGCAAAGACTAGCCTGCCTTGGCATAGCGGGATGCATTAAAAGTACACCAACAGCGGTCTTGGAGACCCTACTTGACCTCCCGCCACTGCATATAGTGGTACAAGGGGAGGCGAGAATGGGGGTATAGAGACTGAAAAATAACCTGAACAACACAAAAGTTAGATCAGGACACATGGAAATAAAAAATATCATAAGGAGTCCCATAATGGATATGAGGACAGACTATATGACCCCACAAATCGTACCCAGAAGACCCTTTCAGGTGACGATACACCCAAGGGAGAACTGGGCAAACGAAAATTTCAGACTCTCTCTTCGAGGTCAAACCTGGTATACGGACGGGTCCAAAACCGAAGAAGGGTCAGGAGCAGGTGTCTACAGTGAGATGGGAAACACTCGTTTGACCTTTCCACTGGGAAACCACGCCTCTGTATTTCAAGCAGAAATTTTTGCGATCTTACAATGTGCCAAGATTAATAACCAAAGGCCCCGCACAAATTTTACAATCAACATTCTTACGGATAGTCAAGCAGCCCTTGGTGCACTAATTAATCCCAAGGTATCGTCTTGGCTGGTACTAGAATGCCTCGAGGAACTCAGGGAACTGGCGGAACGCAACAACACGAGGTTGATGTGGGTGCCAGGGCATTGCGGAATTCGAGGCAATGAAACTCAGACGAACTGGCTAGAAGGGGGTCAGCCACGACATACGTCGGGCCAGAACCAGTCCTTGGAGTGCCAAAGAGTACCTTCTGGAGTGCGGTACAAAACTGGGTAAAGGACCAGCAAAGACTGCACTGGGAAAGGCTTCCTCAACACATGCATGGGAAAATATACATCAGTGGACCATGCACAAAAAGAGCTAAAGAACTACTCAAAATAGGTAGGAATCAGATAAGAACGATCACAGGTTTCCTCACCGGACATGCTCCAGTGAAAGAACACCTAAATAAAATGGGATTATACAACGGAGATCTGGACTGCAGATTATGTGGAGCAGAGACCGAAACAGTATCCCACATACTGTCAGAGTGTGAGGCACTGGATCACAAAAGACAGGCAATCTTCGGGGATATTAGAGTGCCCCCGGAAACATATGGTATGCACCCAGCAGACCTATACCGCCTTCTTCAAGGAACTAGGGTACTGGAATGGGTACAATAAAACGGGAGTTTGGTACAATAAGCCTTCAGGCTGCAGTGCCACCGGACATGCAGACGGCTCCCTGGGAAAAAAAAAAAAGATGCCCCTTTCCATTTAATATTTTTCCCAAGAAATTATAGTATTTTACACATCAATTTCATTTCCTAAGGTTTTGAAAGTTTAAAATGATCCTTTTAAAAAATAATAAGGGGCCATTAAAGAAATGCACTGTATAAGTAATTTCAACATTTTTTGATGATTTTTATAGACAAGCATATGACTGAATGTACTGTGTTGATATTTATTTTCTGATCATTATAAAAAAAAATTATGTTTTACCATAATTATAAATATATGTATTTTATGTTATTTTCATTTGTTGCAGATGAAATTATGAACACATCCATGATCACGCAGTTTGGACATTTGACATGTTTTGGTAAGTTCCTTGTTTTCAGTTAGGAATGATTTTTTATTTTGTATGGTTTTTCATGATGTTTTTAGTATTTGCTACTCTTGAGTACAATGATGTAAAACAATGCTCTGAAATAAAATTATACATTATAAGTTTAATATGTGATGTTTCTGTTTATGAATAATTATGGTGTTTATTGCAGGTGGAGACTGAAGATGATATACAAGTTGTCAGAAATGTATTAAAATTATATCCTGAGAGGTGATGGACTTTATGGCACTGATGAGTCTACAATATCAGGGCTTGTTCAATCAAATTTCCAAGAAAAACTTGTTTTGGAATGGTAGGTATTACTATCTTTTATAGTCATTTAAAATAGTTCTGGATTTTTCCATTGTTTAATATTTTTACTCAAACCTCAAAAATGGGAAAGATTAAATTAAAATATCAAAAACATGTCTTAAAAAAGTCCCTTACATGTAATTACATTTATTTGTGTTTGTAAGGAGTACCAATAAATAATAAATAAATAAAATTGGTATTCTAATTAAGGAGACATTAAAAGGCTATAATGATGATAAAAATTACCGTCTGATCATTTAGTGATTATACATTTTGGCTGCATTTTTTAGCTGATCCACCTTTTAATAGAAAATTATTTCTTTTTCATTTTCCTAAGTATATGTTAATTTTTTTTTTTTTTTTTGCAGGTGTTTTGAGTGTTTCAACAACTTGAGATTTGGATAAAGACATGTTAAAATGTAAGTTCACGTTAAAAGACTTTTAAATTTAAAGGCTAAATACAGTGTTTCCACGGATGGACTTATCTATCCCTGTAATTTTGTTTGTTTTTAATTTTTCGAAAAAAATATATACTTCATTAAATTTTTTTGCTTTTTTTAAAATGCCTAGACCTAAAATAAAAATTTATCACAAAAATTTTACTCTAAAAAGTAATTTAAAGTGTATAACTTTTTTTCCATTGGTTATGGTTTCTAGAAAAAAAAATTAGGTTTAAATGTTTTTAGAATAATAATAATCATTAAAAATATGTAATCGCCTTCTGACATCCACTGACAAATTAAAAGATGTTTTTTGGCAAATAAACAAAATTCGGTAAGAAATATTTTTTTGCAACTACTATTAAAATATATTTAAAATGTAAACACTATTTTGTTAAATAAATCTCTTTACTTTTTATGTTAACACTTACATAAAATTTCATCCGTGTACACACTGTATATTACCACAATTATACATGATGCTTTATAGTTATCCCTGTCATAAACAGAATTTGATGATAACCTGTGGTTTCTGATTTATTTAATACTTAAGATTTTTTTTAAATTATTTATTAAACATTAGATATTTTGCTAATCATATATTTTTTTTTCAGAAATGACAACTCATTATTTCAAATATCTTTGAAGTTATTGTATAGGTAAGTTCAACAATGTTTTTACCTTGATGTCAGTTAAAATTCGAAAGCATCTAGAAGTCACTCAGGGTTCTTAGTGAGCATTTTTGAACAAAAAAGATTTTTGGCTAAAACAGAAAATGCCTATAGTTTTAAAAAATGCTTGCAAAACTAAAATAAGCCTATAGCACTCCTGGATAGGGTAGCTTTCTCCAGTATTTCTGAAGATTAGTCCTTACAAAGTTGCAAACACCTCTTTATAATATTAGTCTAGATAAAATAACATAGAAAAGATAAATAGCTGTAATATGTTTCTTCCTTTTAAAATGAAACCTACAAAAAGTTGAAATTCTATTAAAATGGTCATGGCAAACCTGAAAAAGTCGGGAAATTTAAACGTATAACCTTGCTAAGAACCCTCTAGATGCTGTTAATATAAATTTCTTATATGAAGTATAAATTTTATTTATTTTCAACACTTTGATTTAAAAAATGCACATCTCTAAAGCTTAAAAACATTTATGGTTGGATATTGCATAAGGCAATTTCTAAGGAAACTTGTCAACATAAGCATTTAAAACCATTCAACAAATTTTTATCTTATTTTAATAATTTAATTAATCTGTACATGATGAACAAAAACAATTATACGCTATTTTGAGAGCTAAACCATGAAATCTACTTGCCCTCACTGAGTTTTAAAAAATATGTAATGAAATTCTAGAACTGCTAAATTTTTTACTAATTGAGTTTTTTTTTTGCAGATGAAAATTTAAAGAATGGATTTAAGTGGTTTATCATTGATTATTAGGATGCAGCCAGAGAAGGTAAATATATAAAGGGTTTTTCATAGATTAAAATTACTTTTATAAGATAATTGACCTTCTAAATTTATTTAGGATTGTTTATGGGATAACAGTTTCATATACAGTAGGTTTTTTTTTCTCCTAAAAAATAATTCGTACTTTCTGATTTTGGACACCATTATGAATATAACCGCGGTTTTAGTTAAAATTAATTCTTTTTGGTTATTTTTGATTATACGTGAAAAAAATATCGAACCTTAAAGTGAAAATCAAACTATCATAAAACATACAGATCTGTGATGTAAAAGATGTAGAATATTTGGCAACTTCACAAATATGCCAATGTCTTCTACGACTCTATAAATGTCTTGATTTCCGTTAAATTGATCTACAAACCATAAACATACTATACACTGGTAACTTTAAATTGCGAAAAATAACCATAAAAAAATGTATTTCATTGGTTTAAAAAGTCAGTAACCATAGTTACTAGGTATTTTTCTCATTATAAAATAAAATGGACTTCTAACATTTATGGACAGATTTTAAAAAAAAAATAGTGACTACCACATGCTGGCCAATGTGGGTAATTTTATAAGTTTTTTTCTATTTTGTTGGCAAAAAGGTTTATTTTTCTCCAAGTGACAACAATGATATTTCGTCAAATATTAAGTATAGTGCCAGGGACATTTGCTATAATATAAAATAAAGAACCATATGACAACTTTGTTAACTAAATAAATAATCTTTTAACAAAAAAGCATATTTTAATTTGCTTGGTAGTCACTTTTTGAAAAATTTAGTAGTACATTTGTGGGTATACTTCCAGTACTTTTTTACCTTTTGAGATAGAAAAATAAATTTTGGTATGAAGATTTATTCGTTTATATATTTAATATACATATTTACGTTTTTAAAGGTTAAAAAAATTTAAGGAAATTTCTTATGATGATTTTATGAACGGGCGGTATGAAAATATCTGATTAATGTTCATTTCTGAAGTAATTTATTAAAAGAAATTAATAAATCGTATTTTTATTTTGTGAATATTAACAGTTTTGTTTTATATTTTCAGAATATCATCAGAAGAATTAAAAGCTTGTTACATTGAAGAAAGAACTTAAACTTATATGGATATTGTTTGAGATGTAAGTAAATGTGTAATATTTATTTTTTTACACCTCCATGAGCATAAAGTGTTTTTTTTGCCTCGACTAGAAGTCTTTAAAAAGTAAAGTGCTCAGTAAAATGTGAAAAGGAGCAAGCCATTGGTTTATTTCATAATTATACACAAACAGAAGCTTTTTGAGCTTCCAGCATAGTCAGTTTGGTTACAACCAACTTTATGAATATATGAGGTTTACCTCTAAAAGAAAAAAAGGGACGAAGACAGTAGGTTTTGTCACAATTCAGGTGTTTTGTGGAGTACTCTAAGCACTGAGTATTAGCCCTGTGGTCATATTAATTAGTCATCAAGACATGTTCGTTTTTACGTTATTTTGACGAATCAAGACGTTTGCTATTGTCGACGTCTGTTAAACCCATCGAAAATAACGCGAAGCACCACAAGTATGTAGCTTAAGATATGGATCTTGATCCTCAGTGATGTAATTCATCTCCCGAAGCAGTTAAAGAAACATTACAGAAGAAGGAAATCAAAAGGGTAATTAGTTAAAAAGTGATATTCAATGAAGCTGGGTGAAGTGGAGTAAGGCATTTAATTGCCAAGTGATTCATGAACAGTGACTTGTATTTATAAATATTTGAAAAAAATGTATATTACTGGATATAATTTTTTTTTTTTTTGATAAAAGTTGCAGAGCATAGAGGAAAATAATGCAAATTATCTTCTAATTAAACAATTAAATTTTCATTGTTCTTCAAGAATATAAAAATATTACTCCAAAAACAAATAAATTTAGAAAATGATCTATTGAAAACTAGAAACTAAATATTAATATAGCATATTTATTATTATTATCATAATTAATTTATTGCTTAGCACTAAGTTCTAAAATTTGAATTGTTTTATCCATGAAGAATTGTTTTACTCTTAATTTTTATGTTTTTACAAAATATAAGTTTTTATTATTTTTTATTTAATGCTAGTTTTATAAATTAATGTCAACAAAATTTGCTTTTCCTTAAACTTTTATCAAAAAAATATTTTTAAAAATTCAGTAATAAAGTTTTTTCATGTGCAAATTTTTTCATTGGATTTGAGTTGCTACTAAAGTTGAAGAATCAACTAAATTGCAAAAGTTTTATCTGGGCTGGTTGGATAGCTCACAAAAATATAAAATAAAACTTTTATTGTTCTTCAAGAATAAAGATTACCATACTACTCCAGAATCTTAGGAAATATTTAAAAAACCTGTTCTAAAAGATCCAATAATATTGCGATGGTACAATTGGCCTGACCTGTAGAGGCATTTAGAAGTTGGTATGACAGTTTTGTCCCCTCCACTGTGATCTTGGAACATTTTTTGGACCTGCAATTTAACTTAAATAATAGGAACACTAATAACAACACATGCAAATCTTCATCTTTGAAAAGAAATTTGTAGAAGGTAATAGGAGTCTCGTTGCTAGAAATTGACAGAGGGAATCACAGCTTATGCCGTCTGAATGGAGAATTTTTGATCTGTTGCAATGGCCCGAGATTAAACTTGGGACCTGCAAAGTCATTCTAATTTTTTTTTCTAATGATGTGTAAGTAATATACGCTATGATCATTATCAGTGATTTTAATTTCATTACTGATTTTTTTTTTTTGTAAAATTTTATTTCTAAAGTGTAATGTTACAGTTAGTTTTTACTTTTTTTTGTTATTACAGATATTTGGACCTGCTAGGACTAAGAAAATCCTGTTCATTATGTGTGAAATATGAACAAGAACTTAAAAACAATATAATGTTTTATTTTAGTTAAATTTGTAATAAAATAATTAAAGATAATAAGTAGTTTTATTTATTTTTACCAAAATTCATTCGTTTTTTGTTATCTTGGAACAGTGCTAAATGTCTTTATACTGACATGCCATATTAAGTGTGATTGGAGAGTTTATTATAATGAAAGAAGTGGAAAGTTTGGGACCTCTTCACCTGTAATGTAAGGGATCTATATGTTGCCGTGTTGGGAGCAGCCAAAAAGAAATTTTACTGTGAAATCAATAAGTAGGCAAACAACTCTTTTGTATGGAATCAATATAATGCTTGGATTTGTGGAAAAGCCATTTCCCAGACATCTGAACAGTATACCAGAAAAGGTCTGATATGAGATAGATACAGATCATAAAGGAGATCGTACTTTCAGACTTAAAAGAATTTACCCTTTGATGATGCTGTGGCTATAGATGTAATGTATTATGCCCATTCTGTAGAACTTTATGACTCGTAAGGCAAGGATGGATATTGACAAACTTTGACTATTGTGTTTTAGATGCATTAAAAGGTTTTGGTTAGTTCTGGTTAGGTTCAGGTTTTAAACAATTAGTGTGGAATAATGAAATACTTTTAGTAAAATTTTCAGTAGAGATATTTTTTAACTTTGATGCGACCTTACAAATCACAATTTCAGTACAATATTTAAACTTTGCAACTAAAGAAAACGATTAGTTGCAAAATTTAAATATTGTACTAAAATTTAGATTTTTCAGAATGCATCAAAGTTAAAAATTTTACTCAAAATGACATACCTGGTTTCTTACCACAGAATTGAAACATTTTCTCCAGTGTCTAACTGAACCACTGGGTAAATGGGATAATAATAATTATGGGATAAACAAAAAATAAGATTAGTAAATTAATATATGCAATACTGTAATGTCAAGAAATAATTAAACATCTTGGTCATGTCATGCGATATGCAGCAAAATGTACATTGTTTCAAATAGATTCCACATGAGAGTATTAAAAAAGTTTTATCAATCCCTGTTCAAAAATTAGTAATCTTTGAAATTTTAACAGTTAAAATTGCCCAAGGTCAAGGTTAGTTTATATTTAGAGGGTTGCGACATCTCAACTTTTAGGCGGTTCGAGGTCAGGGACGCAAGGAAGGGCACTCCACGGAGAAAAGTTGGCAAGACTAGGTAAAATCAAAGCTGATGATCAATCCAGTGGCGTCTCGAATTTGCGCATTTATTTTACATTGTTTTGGTAGTGATATTTGTTGAAAGATGTAATTCCAAATGTTTTTTATTTAAAGTAAAAGAATTTACAACTTAATAATAATTAAAAACTGTTGTATAAACGGTTGTTGTACTAATACAATAAACTGTATCTCCGGCACTGAACAACATGGCCGAAAAATGGTAGATGTGACGTCATAACACGTCAAAGCAATATGGCCGAATGTCGTGACCTTATATAGACCGACTTTGGCCCAAGGTTAGTTTATATTTATAAGGTTGCGACACATTCTCAACTTTTAGGCGGTTCGAGGTCGGGGACGCAAGGAAAGGCACTCCACCGAGAAAAGTTGGCAAGACTGGATAAAATCAAAGCTGATGATCAATCCAGTGGCGTCTAGAATTTGAGCATTTCATTTTGCATTGTTTTGGAAGTTATATTTGTTGAAAGATGTAATTTCAAATATTTTTTATTTAAAGTAAAAGAATTTACAACTTAATAATAACTAAAAACTGTTGTGTAAACGGTTGTTCTACTAATACAATACACTGTATATCTCCGGCACTGAATAACATGGCCGAAAAATGGGAGATGTGACGTCATAACACGTCAAAGCAATATGGCCGAATGTCGCGACCCTATATAGACCCAAAGTCGGTGTGTTATGTTTCAGTGCCTACTACAATAAACCTAAATATCAACTGAACCAAACGGTCAAGTTACCTTTGATTTCGTCATTATTTCTTTTAGTTCATGTGTCACTAGTTTTAAAATTTAACAGTTTGCAAATAAATTTAATAGACATAATTGAAAATTGACAGTAATAATGAATTTGGATGACTAAAAAATTGAAAAGGAATTTATACTGTTTTAGTATTATTTCTACAAATTAAATAATAAATGCATAGTTATGAAGATGATAATTGTATCTTAAAAAATAATGAGGCCATGATTTTTTGTTGCAATATAATGGCTGTGCTGCAAAAATTAAAATTAATAAGTTTAGATAAATTAAACATATATTAAATGGAATTTTGAGAAATTTCTATATGGTCGTGGAAAGAATATAGTATGTAACACATTTTTTTACTCGTGGGATTGCCGCACTTGCCTAACGGCTCGGTCTGTTAAATTTCCCATTCGTAAACAAAAAGTATCACTTTATGCACTTGTTACATAAATTACTATTTCATAATTGGTCGTTTTTGAGGTATTATTAGTTAAGAATTTTTATTGTTACTGTTGTACTGATTAAGTTGACACTATTGCAAGGTGGCCTCCAATTGAAATGTTTTCTGACATTTCTGTTATTATCGGTTTAAAAATATATTTCTTTGCTAATTTTACCAGAGTCATATTTTTCATGAAAGGAAGCAATAGTGACGATTTTATCTAATGCAATGGTAATTTCTACTTGTTAGTATCTCAAAAACCACTTTCATTTAAAAAAACTTTGTTGCATATCGACCCAAATGTTCAGTAGTTTTTTGACATTATTGTGTAAATCAGCCCAAAAACAACTCTGCTAATATAATCAAAGTAGTATAACCGTTGTTTATTTTAAATTATATTGTATCACAAAATTGTGATTTTTTAGATATTTTTTCTCGATGGTCAAAGTAATATAAATGCCAGTAGGCCCAAATTGTTATAACAGATTGGCACTAGCAAAGGATCAATTACCCATCAGAGTCCCTCTAAATAGGGTCGCGACATTCGGCCATATTGGTTTGACGTGTGTTGTCACGTGGACCATTTTTTGGCCATACTGTTAAATAAGATAAGTGTCAACAATCAGTGCCAGAGAAATACAGAATTATTAGAATAACCGTTTACAAAACACTTTTTAAATTAAGTTGCAACCTCTTCGACTTTAAATAAAAACCCTTGGGATCATATTTTTCGACACATGTTCCCTTGAAAACAATGCAAAACGAAAAGCACAAATTCTAGACGCCACTGGATTAATTGATCATCAGCTGTCAAAATATAGTTCTGGTTAGTTCTGAGGTACAGGGTGTAAAAGTTTTTAAAGAAAGTCGTTATTTTTTTATATTTTAAAAACCTTTTGGATTAAATCAGGTGCATGTATTTAATGTAATAAGGCGCTTAAAAATCTCTACCTAGATTAAAATCGTTATTTCCATTTCCTATGGAGAAAAAAAGTACGCCACTGACTTTAAATGATTTTTCTTTCTGCTTAAGCAATTTAAAGTGCAACATTTTTTTCGAGAAAAAAATTAAAGCCACTTCAAGTCATTCTAAAAAGTATCCATAAACAGCATAAAATAAAATCCAAAATTAAATAAACAATTTTGACCTTGGAAAATAGAAAAATTGTAATTTTCGACAAACACGACTGCTCATTTATTTTAAGGGAAATAATTTACTTTTGTTTTTTATATTACATTTTCTTTGCGTACTTTTTGGAAGGAAATAAAGTGGCTTAATTTTTTTCTTGAAGACGAAGCTAGATAGAAATGAAAATACAAGAGGCCAAAAAGTTGCATTTTTAATTGCTTAATCAGAAAAAATATATAAAAACTTCAGACAAAGTCTGTGGCATAATATTGGCTGTGGTGACTATAGAGACGCCACTGGACCCAATAATGTTAATCTACCTAGAGCTTTACTAGCACCTTATTAAATTATTAGTATCTTTATTCTAAAATGTAATTCAAATTTTTAAAGAAAACAATGCAATTTATGTGAAAAACTAAAATCATTACAATTCCTTTATCTAGTTCCCTCGTAATGGAGCCCAAGAGGGGCAAAAATATATCGAATGTGATATTTGTAATCTACTGGGTATTTCATCTAAACAAATTATACCTTTTATTATACCCTGTATATCTTAAAACATATCTGATTATTGATTTGGTAGACTTTGTAATTTAGTGGTTATTTTAAACAGGTCGAATTTATAATATGAAAACCTTGAATTCTCTATACATGATGCTCATTTTAGTTATCCCTGTCATAGGTAGAATTTGATGATAACTCAGTTTCTGATATATCTATAAATTCAAACTTACCACCCAAAATAACGTTTTCATTATTATTTTTTAAGTATTGGTCTCTTTTTTTTAGGGGTGTAAGTGTAACCCAGCTGTCCAAAAAAAAAAGAATATGGTTGGTAAGTTTTATCTTCGCTAGTATTTTTTGATTTAAGAAAGGCCTACCTTAAAAAAATATTCATATGTTAGTCACCAACGAAAAATGCATCACATGCGCAGTAAATAAGATATAACTTGATATGTAATTACATGTGAATAGTCCAAGGGTTTGTATTTAACAAAAATAATTTGTACAAGGTGGTTCAAATTTAACACAATTTATTGGAAACTCATCTTTCTGGATTTTTACACACACAAAAACAGACCTCCATTTGCTAGGCTGAAATTTAATTCCAAACTTACTGGTGAAAAACGCAATTCGCTTTCTTACGTCATGTACACTCTATAGTGTGTTTATAGATATTTTTTAATTCTTTAAAAACTTTACAGCAACGTTTTGTGCAGATTTAGGATTTCCTTAATTTTTTTTTATGGGACACACTTTATATTTTTAGTTTGAAAATGGTCAAAACATTATCTTTTTAAAAATGTATTACACTTTGTATTTATTTCAAGCTGTTATATTGCATGTTTCGTCATTTAGTATTGTTATTGAGCATGTTTTAGTTAGGACAAACTTGATTTAACTATTTCATTTGACTGCAGTGGCGGAAAACCATTTATGTTATTAATAGGGGCAACTAATTATCCTAATTTAAGAGTAAACTACCATATTCTGTTGTTGTTTTACCCTAAGAATGAATTTTTGGCACTTTTATTTTTCATTTAATGGAAAAAATGTACAAAAAAATAAATGGAAATAATTGCTAACTATCGTTGATATATACAAAAGAGAAATCTCCCTTTTCGACAGTTAAAAAAGAACTTCTGCTTTTCATGTCATTTACCGGGACGCATTTAAACATTCCACTATAGGATTCGGCAACCGTCTTACTCCTGATTGGTCCGATTTAACACGCCACGAAGTGGAAGTCTTTTCTTCGTAAATACCAAGCCACCGAGTTACCTCCTCTTCTTTTTTGAACTTAGCCCGATAAAGAAAATTATCAACTTTAATTAACTCCTCCATTCTAAAGTAGGTAATACAATAATTAATAATAAATTTTAATTAATAGCTGAATATAAGCTCTAAATATTACTATATTTGTTTACATAGAAAAGCTAAATTAGGAATGAATAGAATAAAAAACAAAATGCATCATACGCAGTATTCCAACAATCAACTCTAAATTTCAGCATCGCTCGCACATTGTACTACGGCTTTCGGCACCGCGCATTTCGATAAATGTGGCGCCATAATGAACTTGACCAATCAGGAGTAAGACGGGTTCCGAATCCTATAGTGGAATGTTTAAATGCTACCGGGACCCTCTCAGGGGCGGTCATATTGACTTTCTGAGGGGAGGGCCATAGGCCGAGAAAAAGTGTAAAAAAAAGTTCTTTCCCTTTTATTGTTCTTTCATTCTTTAATTATAAAATTACAAAAAAAACTCCCACGTATTTAAAAACCAAAAAAAAGTCCTTACTTCTCACTTTTCAATTTCATGATCACCCTAACCCTCGGACCAGCCCTGAGGGGGGCATATCATCATTAAATGCCCATATTTGCCATTACATATGCATGAAATACAAAGGATGTGGCATTAAAGGAGGGGGGCATGCCTCCCCCTTTGACCGCCCCTGGACCCTCTCCATGTGGTAGGCGAAACGCGTCACTGGAGAGGGTCCCGGAGAATGACATGAAAAGCATGAGTTCTTTAACTGTTGAAAATGGAGATTTCTCTTTTTTATATATCAACGACAGTAAGGAATTATTTCCATTTATTTTCTTGTATCTAACTTGCTGACCCCCGGTATAACTCGATGCCGATTTACTGAATGATGCTTTTCAGTACGGTATCAACGGTGAGATCATTTCTTACCATCGAACAGCGACGCTGTTGGTTTAAAATACTAAAATGAAAAACAGGAGTTCTTCTTTAAATGTCGAAAAGGGAGATTGCTGTACATACATACACAAGCTTAATTTAAACCTTTCAACAGGACGCTCTTTATTTTAATATTAAAGTATTATCCATAACTCCTCATAAAAAGTTGTAAAAGTGTAAAACATATAAAAAACGTGACATTCTCATAAAAACGTCGAATTTTGTCTACCCTGTACATTAAGATTAAAAAATACAAAACAAGAAATTTCCTTAAAAAATATGTGAGCTAAATATTTTCCGTTAAATAGACGTAACATTAAGACATATAAAAAAATTGACCAACCAAACTAATTATTTCGTGTTCTCGGATCTTTCATACTTCATGGCTCTTCATTTAACAAAACAAATTATTACTGCATATCCATAACTCCGCCTAGGGTCTACACTGGGTCGCCAGCTGTTTTGTGTAAAAAATGGTTGGTGACTGTTGCGAACTCTAGCTGGTCCCAAGCCCAGTAAAGGAGGAGGGAGACATGACAGTGACAGACATACATACATACAAACAATGCAGACTAGAATCGTCGTGTGATCCTCATTAGATTATCTTTTTTCCCAAATTTTTCATTTTCTAAGTTTTTTTCATTTTTTGTACTACTTAAATTAGAATGATAATTTTATTACAAGGATATAGTTTATAGTCAAATAAATACGTAACCATATAGAAAATATGGAAATTTTATAAAAATTATTTTAAAACCATAAATAGAGTTTTTAAACTTCAGGATCCTACAGCACCAACAAAACCAAGACAGGCATACTGGGAGTAGCAGCGTGGAAAACAGTGAACAATTGGGTGGTATAGAGATTTATATTGTTGAATCTTGTGCCATACTATTGTTAATTGTTTGTGGATACCTGCCCGGTATAAAACCGTGCTCGGCAGATCGGTGGTTGTTGAGGATGTATCTGCTGAGCGTGGGGTTTGCCTTAATCGGCCGACCAAGTGGAAGGGAACCACCATAAAAATCCCCCCAAGTCAAGGTGACACAGCATAAGCCGAGGACTGCGTGACTTAGGGGAAGCTAGGTCTTTATTATGCGGACTCCGGGAATTGGGCGCCTCTCGGTTTCAATAGCCTTCCTGCAGCAAGCGGGGCACTGCTGTAGGCGACTTTTTACTTCCTCCGCTACTCGTGGGAATCTCATGAATATTGAAAAGGAAAACCAAGGGGAAGGTGCTCCCTTAATTGCACCTAATGAAGAGGGCCAACCGGACCTCATTGAGAATGAAGAACGAAATTCTCAGGACCAGGCTGATGTTGATCAGTGCATCCAGCTTGATCAGCCAATGATTGTGATCGATGAAGAAAACTATGAAAATACGGAAGAAAGCTCTAAGAAAGAAGGTGATAATCAAGATACTGATAACAAGTCTGAAGGAAATGAAAACTCTGAAGATCAAAAAGAAATGTTACCGAGACTCAGCGGGGCTGCTAGAAAAAGATTTAGGTATTACATTGAACAGGGATATTCGAGGGAAGAGGCTCGAGAAAAGTCACTATTGCCTCTTTCAGCGTCGAAAAGGTCAAGTTCGCCTTCTAGCAATAACCCAAAAAGGTCAAGGGAAGAAAGGGGCATTAAAATCTGTATAGTGCACACCAACTTTCCAGAAGAACTTCTGACGACCGAACAGTTGACAGCTATTCAAGAGTCTATTACAGATAAGATTTTAGAAATGGGTCAAGAAAGTTCCACAAAACCCAAATTTTACAGCTCCACTCCACTTAAAGGTTTCATATCATTTATTTGTACCAACAAACTAACAGCAGATTGGTTAAAGGACATAATGAGCACCCTAAATCCTTGGGAAGGAGCATCACTGAAAGCCTTGGAAGATGACGATATGCCCCATCCAGAAACATTTTCCGCATTTTTACCTGATAGTCAGGACTACTCAAATGAAAAAATATTGAAGCTCTTGGAGGCTCAAAATGATACCTTTAATGTCTCCAGCTGGAAGGTGTTAAAACGAGAAGTTGTAGGATCCCAGCTAGAACTGACTTTCTCTATAGACCGCAAAATTGCTATGCTCATAAGAAAAGCCAATCATAAAGTGAGTTATAAATTCGGTCACATTGAGCTGTGGGCTAAGGATAAAAAGAAACCACCTAGCAAATTTAGCGACTCGAGACCCAGGTCTGAGACTAGGCGCTCTCCACCGCCGAGGCCCAGTAGAGGTAGGGGGCCACCTCCGCGCTCACCTAGGGGCTACAAGGGATCTGGCTCTGAGTGGAGGGGCAGTCATAGAAGAGGTTCAGGCGGGGGTATCGATCGTCAATGGCACCGCACTCTAGAGCGAGTGACAGCCATCGCCCAAGTCCTTGGGAGTGGTCAAGAGAGGATTCTCCGCCCAGGGCGACTTCTAACTATGGTAACGGTCAGGGAAATTCATGGTATGCTGGAACTTGGAAACCTTGGAAAATGTAGAAGTATCGGATTTACGAAGGTCAGAATAATCTTAGAATTTGTCATCATGTTCTAAACCAAAAATTATTCTATTTTTAATTTGACATTTTACGTTTATGTGAACTTATTAATTCGATTCTTTGTAATAAATTACAAAAAAAGAAAGTGGCGTATTGAGATGTATGCCAGTGCTTTTCTTGAGAGTTGATAATTTTTGGCAAAGCGTATGATGTACTGTATAAAATTATTTTAAAACACTTTTACATCAAATTTAGTGAAAACGAAAGTAATATGAAAGAGGGTTTTAAATCCAAAACTACTTACAGTTAAAATTACATATTTTTAACGACAATTTAGAAATAACTACATGTCTTTGTTGGTTCTTATAGTTAGGAAGTTCATGGCAGTTTTGTTTATAGGCTGTGCATCATTTATAGTAGTAGTGTTACACCTCATCCCATATTTAAAAACAAAGATGGTCTAATATTTGAATTTCATATCTATATTCATATTTTAAATTTCAATAGGTAGTTGTTATTATAAATTAACTATATATGTTCTTCAGTTATTAACTGCAGTTAGTGTAGGTATAACCTATTTTTATAAAGGTTATTAGCCTATAACAATAATGCTGTGGTCTTCTTACCTACGTTTAGAACCATAATACTGGGTTCAGCGTGGAGAACGATGAAAAACCTTCACGGTCGTTCGTCGTTTGTAGAAGCCTGTCCAGTAAAACCGTTCTTGGCGGGTCGGTGGTTGTTGAGGATGTACCTGCTGAGGGTGGTGGCTTGCCTTAATTGGCCGTCCAAGTGGAAGGGAACCACCATAAAAATCCCCCAAGTCAAGGTGACACAGCATAAGCCGAGGACTGCATGACTTAGGGGAAGCTAGGTCTTTATTATGCGGACTCCGGGAATTGGGTGCCTCTCGGTTTCAATAGCCTTCCTGCAGCAAGCGGGGCACTGCTGTAGGCGACTGTTTTTCCTCCGCGACTCGTGGGAACAATATGGATATTGAAGGACAAAACAACAAAGGGGACGGTGTACCCTTAAATGCACCAAACGAAGAGGACCAACAGGACCTCATTGAGAACCAAGAAGGAAGTTTGCAGAATCAGTTAGATGGAGATTCTGAAGGTGACAATTTTGATGAAGCTTCTCAAAAGTCTGAAAATCTTAATGAAAAGCCATCTGGTGCTTCTTCTAATGGAAACTCAGCTGATGCCTCAACTGAAAAAAAAACAACTGACGGTCATTCTGATGAAAAAACCAAAGATCATGAAGATTCAGAAGAAAAACAGGATAAGCCGCGTTTTAGCGGAGCTGCTAGAAAAAGATTTAAATATTATCTATCTCAGGGATATTCTAAGGAAGAGGCTCGAGAAAAATCACTTGCAGGTTCGAAAAGGTCGGGATCGCCTGATAACACAAACTCAAAAAAGACAAGAACCATTGAAGATACTATTACTAAAGTCTGTATAGTGCTCGAAAATTATCCTGATGAACTTCTGACCGTGGAACAACTAAAAGCTGTCCAAGAATCCATTATGGATCGCCTCTTGGAGGTTGCTGATGAAACTGCTTCCAAACCGAAGTTCCTTAGCTCTACACATCGCGAAGGTTTTCTTTCGATAATTTGTGCCGACTCAGCTACAGCGGATTGGCTTAAAGGTATAACAGGTACTCTAAAACCTTGGGAAGGGGCATCACTAAAAGCTTTGGAAGATAAGGACATGCCCCATCCGGAAACCTATGTAGTATTCCTTCCTGATAGTAAAGACTATCCAGATGAGAAAATATTAAAGCTTTTGGAAGCACAAAATGACACCCTTAACGTCTCAAGTTGGAAGGTGTTAAAACGAGAAGCCGTCGATAACGAACTAGAAGTCACATTCTCGATAGATCGTAAGTTTACTAAAGATTTAAAGAAAACCGGTTACAAAGTTAGTTACAAGTTTGGGCACGTTCAGCTATTTCCAAAAGATAAAAAAACAGCGAGCGAAGCTAGCGCCGCCAAAGACTCAAAGCCAGAACCTAAAAGTTCAGAGTGGAGGAGCACACAGAGACCAAGGGACACTAGAGGGCCGCCTCCACGGTCTGACTGGAGAAGAGGGCACAGCTCAGACTGGAGGGGAAGTAAAAGAGGGTCGTCCCGAGGTTACCAAGGGTCTAGGGCAAGGGACTCTGGATCTGGGGGTTATTCGTCAAACCGGGGCCCAGGTGCAAGTTATTATGCAAGTACTTGGAAACCCTGGAGTTAAAGTCAATATGACCGATTAGTTTATTAGGTTCAACATTTTTCTGGTTTAATTTAATTAAAACTCATAAAACAAAACTTCAAAGTAAATTAAAGTACAGGGGATTTTTAGCAATTTATATTTAAAAAAAGTTCGCTGAAAATTTTACCCTACCTCGTAAGTTACAGTGTCATTATTTTATGTCAATTGATTCAAAAGAAATACACATAAATTAAAGTTTCATTTCCGCATTAATTTATTTTTGTTTATAAAAAGGTAATTTATATTTTTTTAACACGTGAGATGGAATTTCAGTTATTGATTAATAAGCTATGATTTTTAACACTTGCCAACTGAATATTTTTTCATCATCATACGAAATTACTTCAATTATGTCAATTTAAATATTTTCTAATGTAATAATTCTGTGAACTAATCTAAAATAAAATCAGTGGGTTACGTTAAGTACACTAGCTTTTAGGTTGTAATTACCATGTGTGTGTTAAACTTAACAGTAAAAACTGATAAAAAAATAAACTTGTCACTACAGTATACCTAGCATCATATTCTATAATTTTTATTATGCCCTTATCCTTTAGCTCACAGAATTAATAGGTGTGTAATGTATAACCTTTATGTCAAACACAATAGTTTTTTAAATTCACCTCAATTGCCCTATTTGTTCTGCTGTGAAAAGCCTTATATTCTGGACTGTAAGTCGCAAAACCTGATAAAATCAAGAGCCATCATGAGTTATAGGCTGAAGTTTGGATCTATGGAATTACCAAAACGTATAGGTTTTTTGCCTTCAATACATCAACTGCTTGCAAGTTCCTATAAGAAAGTTTATATGGGGAACAAAATGGATTCTAACACATTTTAAGAGATCTTATGGAATAAAGGAGGACTTCCAGTTAAAATATGTAAGTAGATTTATATTTTAAATGGTTTTTAAAATAACATTACGGGGATAAATGCAGGCGCGGCCGGACTTACAAGTTCTGTGAGCAGCTAATAATGCCATCATGTAACAAGCAAAATAACGTTTTTCTCCATAAGAATAATAAACATAAATATTTATAATTTTAATTTTTTGGGGATGACCCTAATCAAGTTAAAGTTTTAAAACAATTTAGTTTATTTTTATTGTAACCCTAAACTCGAAAGAAGCTAACTAATAAAGTTTAGTGAATTACATTGTCAAATTGATTTCTTCGAACTGGATTGATTCAGATATTGTTTTTATTTTAAGTAAACCTTTGTGAGGCAAGGATAAAAACACGTTTTTATTTCTTTCAGGTCACAATGTAAATATTGCCATGAAACAGCGATATAGTAAAGATGGAGTACCCAGTAACCAACAAGGCAAAAGGCAGAATGTAATTGCCTCTGCCAACTGCCAAGATTAACATTCAGAAAAAAGTCAAGACCTCATCCACTAGTACAGGGCAAGAAACTATTATTACACAAGGTGAGTGCCTTTTATATTGAGGATATTTGCCTATAGAATTATGGACATTATTCTGAAAAGGAGTAGGATTAATTCAAGGTAGACCCACACCCAGGAATTCGGTCTTTTCAGACCTTATTTGCCATTCTTTGTCGTGCTACACACCACTTCTACTATGGGCTGGCTCTCTCGTAAATCTGAACTAATATTCTTAAAAGGAATGGTTTTAAAAAATAATTTTATTCACTCATCTTATGTCAACAAATTTTGAATGTTGTGAAATACTCTGCACCCTCACCTTAAATTTGAATATGTGATCTTTTTGGATTAAGGGAATTGTTTATTTGATTAGGTTTAAGAAAAGCCTGTACTATTGAGGTCACGAAAAGAACTCTTCCATGCTGTATTGAAGTTATCTGGAATAATGTAAACACAGTTTTACTTGTCAGATTCTTGGATTCTGTTCTTCAAACGAACGTCATCTTGTGGAGGGGGCATCAGATCTAACTATCAACATGACAAAAAGTGAGGACTTGGGAAGATATTGCAAAGGAAATAAGGTAAGTGAAAAAATCCTTAAGTTATTAATGATGTTTAGTCAAGCCCTACCCTTTTCATTTTGTACAACAATTTAAGAATAATAATAATTACTCGTTTTCTGTTAATATATGTTATATATAAAATATGTGATGTGGATTATTATACACATAATACTTAAAATTAAAAAAAATCTATCTTGAAGTTATCTCTGGAATGTGTACCCTAATAGGCGCCTCGTGTATGCAGTTGAAATTATTATTTTAGCAAGACATTTTACAATTTTTATGACAAAAATATAAAATATCTAATTGGGCTACAGCTTGTGATAACACTGCAGACCTGCAAAGAAATCACCAAAACTAATCAGCACCAATCAGATTTACAAATACCGGAAAGGTGAGGTCATAAATGATAGGGATGATAGAGGGCCAGGTAAATAAAGTTAAGCAAAACCTAATAATATAGTATTTGCTTTTTTTTTTTGTTACAGGCAATTTTGTATGTTTTATCTTTTATTAATTTAAGTAAAAGCATTTGCTTAGCTTTATTCACTTGACCCATTGTGAGCCAAAATGATGTTAGCACTTCATATAAAAAAAAGTTATTGCGCTTTATTAAGGAGATATTGACTTTCAAAGTTGGTATAAAAAACTATTTAATTATTACTTTTAAACTATTGCCACATTAACAATAATTGAGCAGGGTCATGATTCTTAACGTCTGGATAGGTGCCAACTCGGTCGGGTCGGTATCCCTTTCGAAACCTATCAGCCCTATTTTCACATCTGTTTTTACGTAGATAATAACTAGGATAAAGACTTCTTTAATAAGGAGAGGGCCTAGTTATGGAACTCGGGAGATATCGACTCGGAATCAAGTTTCAAGTAAGTTAAGAATCACCATTCAGTCGCGTCTCGATACGTTACGACTGGAGACAGCGATTAAGGATCCGCCTGCAGCTACCTAAAAACCCTTATACAAGTGCTTTTTTCCATAGGTAAATGGTTGTTTAATAAGTTGGAATTATACAGGGTGCGACGATTTTTTTTTTTTTTTTTCGTTTTATGTATGTATTTTTAGCACTGGTGACAAATTTGACATTTTGCTTTAACCATTTGATCCCTTCATCTTTTTTTCTACCAAAAACTTTATTTTAACCGATATCTTTTACCATTTTTTATCAAAATCGCATTTTAAGTCCTGACATAAGTACCAACATTTTGTGTACAAAAAAATATATATTTTTTTAGAAAATTATTAAAATATGGTAAAATTATAAAAAACATTTTTATAAGTTATTATCTGTATTATAAAGTTTAAGAGGCTTATAAAAACTATTTTTAATAATTTTACCACATGTTTAGGGGGCATCCATAAATTACGTGAGACATTTAGGGCGGGAGGGGGTCGAGGAACATCTGGGTCTATGAAAATATCGCATAATTTTTTGGAAGGTGAAAAAGTGGCAGATCTCCATAGGAAAATGTGATGCAGGGTTACTTTTGGGTGAAGGACCTTTATTAATCAATCAATTTCTGTTTGAAAATGGCGACTTTTTGCATTCCCATAAATCTCACGTGAGATTAGGGATAAGGGTGGGGGTTGAAGAAAATTTCAGCAAATCTCACCGAGGGAAGGGGGGTCTAAAATTTGAAAAAAACAGCTTACATACTTTATGGACGCCCCCAATGATTTTCTCGAGAAAAATGAATGTTTTATTATAAGTATACAAAATGCTGGTATGCAAGCAATCCAAAATATCGATTCAAATAAGGTATACCAATTTTGTAGAAAAAAAAATCAAAGAAATGAAACGATAAAAGCAAAATGTCAAAGTCCAAATATCATTGGTACTGTGGCAACAGTTCTAAAGTTAAATTAAAAATAGTTTTTTGAAAGTCAATATCTACCTAACAAAGCGCGATAGAATTCTTTTATATATGAGTGCCATTATTTTGGCTCACTAGTTGGAAACCAGTCATCTGACTAAACGTTTTTTTCCTATTGGCGCTGACTAGTTTAACTTATTTTTGATCAGGGCCCCGATTTTCGAGCGTAAGAGAATGGTTCCCCAAGCCAAAATGTTCTCTCTTTTTGGTTGGGGTCCAACCGAAAGAGAAATTTTGCATCCTTTCTATCAGAATTTTCTGCTCTTTAATTCGAAAATAGGCCCCCAGGCGTTATATTTGTGCTAAATTTCTGATATGCCAACTTTATCTAAATATTTTTATCTTTTCCATGATGGTTAATAATATACGCTATGATTACTTGCACTGATTATAAATATTGTACTGATATTTTAAATAAACCTGTTTAATATTGAAAATCGATATAAAAATATTAATTAGTTTTTTGTTTGTAGATTTATAAGGAAATGGATAGCAGCTCGACAAAATCAACTTGGGAACTGTTTAAAGAAGTACCGTCTTATCTAGAGTTAGTGATTATAAGGAATCCTAACTGAATTTTGTAAAATAGCAGAAGATATTTAAAGGAAGTCTTCCGTCAAACATATTGTGGAAAGTTAAAGATATGAAAGATGGACTAAGACAGGGTAAAGCTTTGTATCTTGGATATGGAATATGTGGATACTGGAATTAGCGGTAAAAGAACTGGAAAATATTGGGAGTGAAGTGAATTGTTTTACTATGAAGAAGTCTGCGAATTAACTTAAAAATGTACTTACTAGAGCGACAGATCTGAAAGTGATAATTGTTGCAGAAATAAGAACAAATAAATAGGGCAATTAATAACACATTAGATTTAAAACCTATATTTAATGTAATTTATGATGTATTTTTGTTTTAAAGTATTACAAGAAGAACTTATTTGTCATAAGCTAAACAAGACTTGCGAGCATAAGTAGGTATATTTTAATTTTCACAAAATTTGCTTATTTAGGATTCATGAACGATTTTGCATTTGCCGTTTTAATTAATAATTCTTTGACTTTTTTACATGTTTATAAGTAATATAACCCGGTAAAAATATTAAAGAAGATTTGTGGTTTAGTTATTCTTGAATTTCTAACAAATTTTATTTTGTGTTTAAAAATAAATTTTTATAATTTCAAATAAAAGTGCCACAGTGTTTCTTATAATTAGTATTAATTAAAATGGCAAATGCGGAGTTATAGAGGAATCCTTTAAACAAGTGAAATGGTATAGGGAAGAATTGATTTATACAGAAATGTATAAATTAAAAAATATTTCTTATAATTTTATTTTTTGTATTGTGTGATATTTTTTTTTATAATAATAATAATAAATACAATTTAAAGAATTTGTTTCTTTATTTTAGGGCTTCTGTTTTAATATTAAATTTTGTGATTCACGTGTTTTGTTAACTAGATTCCCAGATAATCAGTCTTTTTAGTGTGCATATTAACTGCAAATTATTTTTAATTACCCAGTTTGAAAGTTACTACTTTACCTACGCATGTAAAATTATATTAAGCGAGTTATTTGGATGCATTAAGCCATGTCGTACAGACTTGGATACAATCGGGACAACATTGTCGGCCGACTGTATCTTGTTCAAAAAAAATTTCAGCAACAAAGTTGGCCAACATTTGCAGATACAAGTGTTTCGCGTCCACACTAGTTTAAAAGCTCGTACAAACCTGCCGAAGTTTCCCATATTAAATGGAAAACAGGCGACTTGCCGATTTCTTGGAAGAAACCGTCCACCGATGTAGCCATGGCGTTTGCACCAAGTCGGCCGATCGTTGTGCAACATTCAAGATACAGTCGGCCAACAAATGTTTTCGCCGATTGGATCAAAGTCTGTACGTGGCTTTAGGATCAATGCACACTATTCGCTCAGGTTTTCGTACGCCCACGGTCAGGTCAAATTTCTTACGTGCTATTTAAATAAATGACTGAACCCAGGGTCGCCATGAAAAAATAGGCGCCATGCAGGGAAGTTTTTAAAAAGTTTAGGTTGAGTGGGGATTTTTGGTGACTAATTTCTCTATGAATACGGTGCTTTGGAATGAAATAGGCGCGAAAAGGAGGGAATGACCTGTTTTTTTGTCATCAAATTTTAATTTCGGGTGGTGAAGTAAGGCGCCTGGCACTCAAAATAGGAGGGCGGAGGAAAGGACTTTTCTTTTAGAAAATAGGCGCTCCGGGAATTCTAGTCTAGGGCGCCTCAAACAGTTAATACGGCTTGACTGAACCGTGATCGTAGGAATTGGAATATTCCTTTTATTCTTTAGAACCGCCCGAAACCCAAGATCGTTTAATAGGTAAGGTTGCCTCATTACGTCACATATGTACCGCACTGCTGGTTCCTTATTGGCGCCAACGTAGCAAACAAGGATGTCTAGACGGATAATGCTACGAGGGCGAAAGAGCGCCATATACAATATTTAAAAATCAGCTAGAATAGTTAATAATTTATTAATAGGAAATAAAGAAGTTACGGTAATAACTGGAATTAACAGTATTTAAAAGTATTTCTTTAATATTGACAAAAAACACAAACTACACTGTTAAAAACTTCATTAAATAATGAGCAAAATACATATGTGACGTATGGTCCGCCATGTTGCAAGGTTTACGAGGCAACCTTACCTATTAAACGATCTTGCCCGAAACCGTTCTTGAACTTTCAAGAGTGTCAAAACTGTTAAAAATACAATAGACTGCAATTAAAAGGAACACTTTTGGTGTCGTTCCGGGGGTTCTAGACCCTAAAAGGAATACATCAATTGTTCACATTAGAGCTCAGCTTACGGTCTGGTCATTCATTTAAATAGCATGTAAGATATTTAACCGGACCTTGAGCGTAAAGCTAAGTTTAAAGTAAGAAGAGCGACCCTTTTACGTTGGTAACACTTGACGTCTCAGCTAGGATAATGAGCTCTCCATATTCTGAGGAGACTCCGATATTATCTGGTTTTAAACCATACCGAAGTCACCGACTTGTTCATCATAAATAATTACAAACTCAAACTATAATTAATAAAATAAAACAAAATATATACTTTGTTCATAGTCACTTTAATTGAATATTTAGCCGTGACAGCTGTTTCGTAGTACAACTACATTTTCAAACGTACTGACAAACTAAAATTATGTTACTTATATATAAACAGTAATACCTAATAAAAACATATTTTTTAAAACAGTTTTAAAATCAATATGGTACAGTTGTAAAATTTAAAGATTTTATTGCTATATTTTATAAAAGTTTTACAAGGGGTAGATTTCCTAGGTCAATCTGTGTGTTAAGCAGATGTACATTCTGTTTTTTATGTTTATATATTTCAATATTTTCTAATATATCTAGTTTTCGCCCTTTTTGTTCTACATGTAATATTTTTAGGGTATTGATTTCTGGAAATTTGTGTCCGGTTTCCAGAAAATGGTTTGCGAAATTTGATGTTGTTTTCCCTAACCTATAACATGAGTTATGTTCTTTAAACCTAGTTTCGAAATTTCTTCCCGTTTGTCCAATGTAACAGCTATTACACTCTTCACAAGTAAGCTTATAAACTCCTGATTTTTTAAATTTATTTTGTTTATCTTTCACATTAAATATCATGTTTGATAATCGATTTGATGGTTTATGTGCTATTTTCTGGTTTTGTTTAGACAGGGTGTTCGAAATTTTTTGTGATATTTGGCCAAAATAAGTTAGGGTTTTAAATGGTTGGTTTTGTTTTTCAGGTATTTTTGGGTAAATTTGGTTGAGGGTGAGTTGTTTACGTTTCTTATTAATTATAGAGTTTATTAAGGGTGGTGGATAACCATTGTTTTGAGCGATGTTTTTATAGTGTTTAATTCTTTTTCTAAATTTTCTTTGGAAAGTGGAATGGAAAATGCGCGATGTATCATTGATCTGTATGCTGACATTTTGTGGGTAATTGGATGTAAAGAATCATTAGGTATTGTAATATCAGTAAAAGTTGGTTTTCTATAGATATCAAAATTTATGGTTCCGTAGTTAGTTTTGTTATTTTAAGATCTAAAAAGTTAATGGAGTTTTGTTGTTCTATTTCCAAAGTAAATTTAATCTTAGGGTGTATAGTGTTAATATAATTAAGAATATTTTTTAGCTCTATCTCATTTCCTGAAAAGCCGACAAGTATGTCATCCACATATCGGTACCAAAATATAACATTATCTGAATGTTTGGAGTTTATAAATGATTCTTCTAGTTTTGACCAATGTTTTGACATAAATATCTCCGCCATTAAAGGGCTTAAAGGGGAACCCATAGCTAGTCCGTCTGTTTGTTTATAAAAGTTTCCATTATATGTAAAATAATTTTTGTCCATACATAATTTCAAAAGTTTTAAAAATGTCCTCTTTAAGAGATGGGTTCATGTTTTTATTGTTTAGTTTTTCTGTTATAATTGTGATACAATCGTCTTTTGGTATATTTGAGAACATGTTAGTAACATCAAAGGATGCTAAAATTGCGTTTTCTGACAATTTTAGAACACATTCTTACGAGAGGCAGCTTCCCTATGCGAACAGCTAGCACCATGCTCTCTTACGCAAGCTATTTCAGCAGCAAGGCTGTCTCTAGTAGATATCTTCTCTAAATATAAAATATGACGTCACAATAAGAGTACAATACCGTGCCGTTATTTGTATTGAGTGGCGGTAGTTCTCTATCGGTATGAACTGTCCTGCTTATGTAACCAATTATACAGTATTTAAAATTAAAAGTAAATAAGTTATGTTTTGGTTATGGATGGTGGATCCACCATTCATAGTTTTGGCACAGATTAAATAACCATATTGTGGTTTTGGTGTTGGGTATATTTTTTTCATTGTTTTTTTATTTAGTAGATAAACATAAAATTGCATTATTTTTTAAACTGAAATAAAATTTAATGCGGTTTCGTTATGAATACTTTAAGCGTATTGTGGACCTATAAAGTAATTATTTGAAGAATAATAAATGGTAATTTTCTAGAAACCTGCGGCAACTCCGATTTTAACGAAATTTGGTATACGGGGGTTTTCTGGGGCGCTGATCACGAATCAGATTTTTTTGGCGGAAACGTTTTGTTCTCGAGATATTCATAATCAAAGTTCAAATTTGAACTAAGCTTATTTTCACTATTTCCCCCTTCTTTTTTATACAATTCTTAATTTAAAGCTAAAGTGTCACAAAATATTTGATTTTCACCTTTTAAAACCCCGTTTTCCTATGTTTTTTACCTTGTTTTGGCATTAAATTGCATGGCTTTTCTTTGATAATGCGGCAACCATACATACACATAGAGCTTCATGGCACACTGGGATTGAAATGATTTAAAGTATTGCTATGTAATTTAATGCAAAAATAATGTAAAATACGTAAAAAACGGGGTTTTAAAAGGTGAAAATCAAATATTGTGTGCCACTTAAGCTTTAACGTTTCCGCCAAAATTGTTTTTTCAGGTTTGTGATCAGCGCCCCAAAAAACCCCGTATAGCAAATTTCGTCAAAATCGGAGTTGCCGCAGGTTTCTAGAAAATTACCGAATAAATTAATGTGTTTCATGTATGTATTTAAAAATGTGTTTACGGTGTTTCTAATTATAATTTATAAAGTTTATTTGCTAAATAATGTTCTACAAGTCCTGCCTCAGATAATGGGTAATTTTTTTTATAAATTAAAAAAGTTTTTTAATTGAAATATGTATTATTTACATATTTATAATATAACATATTTTAATTTAAAGACTTTTTAAACATAATTAATTAAACGCGTTGTAAAAATTGTAAAATACTCTTAAAATTGTGATTTATCAAACACTGCGTTTTAATTTAGAGCTCCTCAGTTACGTTTTGTTAGTGGGGCATCTAGGTACAAGATAAATTATTTTAGATCAAATACTGAAATGTTTTACTTGCCAGTTAAGTACTAAAAAACATGTAGTATAGTGATTTAAACATACAGAAACAGAAAAAAAATGTTTTTTTTTTGTGTAATTATTAAATTATTATGTTCTTAAAAATTACCCCAATGTATCTGGTAAATCTGAAAAAAAAAAATGGAAAATCATTAGATCGATCAAAAACATATTGCCCCTGAAATTGCCTGCGGTCTTCCTTATCAAATGACCAAAACTGTCAGACCATCTTTAGCAAAATTTAATAGATTAAATTTGTAGGAATGTCAGGTTTACATAAAACATATTTCAAAGAAGTTTTTTGTGACACAAGAATCCAGTCAATTTCTTAGCAGTTATTACAATGTTTTTAAAATAAAAATTAAAGCTTTCTATACGGAGTTTCATTCATTTCGGCTAATCGGGCTATAAAAATTCTCTTGGTTCCATGAACAAAAGGGTGGTACTTTGAAAGGATTTTAGTTTGTAAGGTACTGAGGAGTGATGATGTATCTATATACGAATATAGACTTTTCTGTTGCTTGTAGAATCATGCACTGCTAATCACGCCCTTACGCTTTCTGGTTAGTTCTGGTTAGTCATGCATCTGAAAAAAATTAGATAACGATTAAAAAAATATATTAAGTTACAATACTTTTATACATGCTCTGCTATGCTGCTACTTCAAACCCTTCCTGGGCAATTCTTGCCAAGGTTTCTTTTGTTATGCGTAAAAGATAAAAGATAAAAAACTGATGAAACTTTTATATAAGAAGTTTTTTTAGTTATCGTTGTAAGTGGAGGCAAAATATAAATGAAAACCCTGTACAAATTTAAATGGCAAAATTGCGCTTCTAATTTTTAAATTAATGGTACGCGCACAAACGTCGGCATCGGACGGACGGTACGGATCGGAATTTTTATTTTTGTTAAATTAAATGACACACACGCATCACGCACATGCGAGTTATGAGTAAACCATAGGTAAATAATAAAAGTGAGCGCCTTTACACCCACGGTATAAAACCACTGGGTTAAAACCCTCCGGTAAGAATCGGCTTAAATTCTTGTAATGCAATTTCTGACCTGTATCGCACATATGAAACGGTAGAGGTAATGGCCGAATTTTAATTAAGTTGTTATATTGTTGCGCGATTTTTTAAATCCAGTGTCAACCGCCCGCACATTGGTGCACTGCTTCATTTAATTTTATTAAAAATATTTTTCCGATCCGTACCGTCCCACACTGGGGTATCTGACCTTAAAACTCGCGAAAAACTCCAAAATTTAAAATACCGTTTTAAGTTTTTTAACTGCCGATTTATTTAGCCAAATGTTCCTACTTTTAAAAACAGCTCTAAATGTTTTCAAAATATTTGTTTTAAAATTATAACGCTTCAAGTTTAGGCGTTTTATAACCATTCAATCGGTTAATTTATAATGTGCAAATTTTTTGCACAAAAAGTGGGGGCGTTTGTTGGGTTTTTTAAAAATTAATAAAAAAATCAGGATATATCTTTTAGCTGGGAGTATGTAGTTTAGGCTGATGTATAATTTATACTAATTGGATCACTCTAACATTGATTATTTTGATATTGTCTAAGCAAGTGACAAAATTTAAAAAAATATTAACATATTCCTATTGTGATGAGTGTTTTAGTAGTGAATTCCACGAAATTTTACGTACATTCGATATGTCACATATTCTACAAACATTCGTCTTTAAAACCATAAAAAAATCTTGCGCATATCTGCGCCATTTTGTACAAATACCAAATTAATTTTTGCTAACATGAAACTTCCAGTTTTTTGCCAAACATTTTATATCTACTTACCTACTACGTTATACATAATAGGGAAACTACTTATCTTAATAAATTAACATTTTTATTTATATCAAATCTTACTTATAGGTTATAAGGTCTCATCAAATACCCTATAGGTCCCACCAAGTGGCTAGGAGAGGGGGATTAGATAATAAAAACATCTATCCTTCGAACTTTAAAACGCATCTATTTTAAAGATTTGGAATCATTTTTTATAAATCATGTAAACAATAACAAAAACCGTAATCTTTGTATTATTAAAATTTTATTGATAATAATTAATTATATTAATTGAAATCAAGTAGGCTTTGATTTTGTTTCCTTACGATTGCTTCTCGCTTTCCAGTTATGACAAAAGGTAAAGCTACAGTTTTTTAATTTATTTGCAGTTAAAACTAAGTGTTTCTTCTGTGTCTTTTATTAATTTTGGTGGTTTCACAATGAGTTTTTTTGGTGCAGGTACGTAGTCCTAATTAATTTGACATGTTCGTAATAATAAATCATAATAAATTAAACACTTTTACATGCACTGTATGGTTAAAAAACATTTCAAAAACCAGGAAATTTCCAGTTTACACAAAAATTAATTATACCACATTAGGTATGTGGTAGAGGAGCTTTCCTCGCCTGAGGAGGTACCACCACACTCACCCTTTAAAGGACCCGTGAAGTCTTAACGGACGTTTCGGGTTCTAAGTGTGTGAGTCAGTTTTCCTTCTTCCTTCTTTTTCTTTTCTTTTTTCCTTTTAACCCCCAAACTATGTACAAATGATGGAGGCACACCCGGAAGTAAAATGTTCCGGAGGTAAAATACCCGTCCATTCGGATCTCTGGGCGAGGGGTGCATCCGGGAGGCCTTTATCGAAAAGTTTAATTTCTTTTGCAAATATATGTGGGCTTAACACCAATATAAACTCCGTTCACCATCACCTTCAGTCATCTAAGCCCCACATACTGTTTCTAACGGAAACACAAATAAGTTCTAAATCTTTAACCAGCCATTTTAACCTTCTCTTCCCAGGCTACGAACTTATTTCGTCTTTTCGCCCACATGGTGGCGTATGTGCTTACGTCCGCAACGATCTGGCTTGTGCTCGAGTTTCCAATCTTGAATCGGGTGGGCCCGATATCCTTTGGCTCAAACTTTCCTTTAGGTCTTCAACTAAATTTATCTGCTGTTTGTACCGTTCCCCAACTAATAATTCCTATGTCGCATTCTGTGACTTTCTTTCAACAAAGATTGATAGCATAATTTCTTAGATTCCATCGGCTGACTGCAGCTTGGCGACTTCAATGTCCATAATAAGGATTGGTTGGGCTCTTAAAAAACTGACCCCCAAGGCAGAGCCGGCGAAATCTTCGCAGTCAGTGACCCTCTTACCAACCTTATTATGGAACCCACCTACTTTCCTAGAGTCCCAGTCATAGTTCAAATCCCCTAGATCTCTTTCTTACCACCAACCCCGAACTCTATCAAACATCTGTTACACCTCCCCTGGGTCGCACAGATCATGTCTTAGTTACTATATCTTACCCTGCACATCCGGAGGTAAATGAATGCATGATGGCTCCACGCACCGTATGGCACTACAACTCAGCCGACTGGGATGGACTAAGGGACTTCTTCGCCACTTACCCCTGGAATTCCATCTGCTTTTCTTCTCGTGATCCTTCTGAAATTTGCAATCAACTAACTGAATCAATTAAATTGGGCATTGAAACCTATATTCCACACACCATCAAGAACCCCAAACAATCCAATCCCTGGTTTTTCAAATCTTGTGATAAAGCTAGAATTTTAAAAGTTCCGGCTCACAAGAAATTTCTACAGGATCCTAGTCCAGAAAACCGATAGGCCAGTTAAAGCAAGAAACTACTACAATCAAACAATTTTTGAAGCCAAAGACTTCTTCGACAATCGTATTAAAAACAAAGTTCTTTCTTGCTCAAATGGCATCAAATCTTTCTGGTCCGTTGAGAAAAACATAAGTAGGAATTTTTGTACCAGTTCTTTTCCACCACTTACTTTGGAAGAAGAAATTATTTCTAACGCTAAAGGAAAGGCAGAACTATTTGCTAAACAATTTGCTGCCAATTCAACCCTTAAGCCTCCCGTAAATATCCAATTCCAGCGGTTACCCCAGTTTCGGATAAAATGCCCGATATTATTTTTAAGGTAAAACACATTAAGCATATCCTTTCTTTCCTTAACACCAAGAAATCGTCTGGGCTGGACGGCATACCAGCAGTCGTTTTAAAAAAATGTGCTCCAGGACTTGCACTAATCTTAACTCGGCTCTTTGGAATTTCTTACAACACTGGTATCTTTCCGGAGAGCTGGAAAGCTGCAGGTGTTCAACCTATGCCCAAGAAAGGATCTAAATCTCTTTCATCTAACTATAGACCAATTTCAAATTTCTCAGTTCTTTGTAAAGTAATGGAAAAATTAATTCATTCACAAATTCTTAAGTATTTAGAAAAACACAAAATTTTGCATGACAGGCAGTATGGATTTCGTCACAAAAGATCCACAGCAGATCTTCTATCCTTTGTATCACACTGCTGAAATAAGTCTCTTGAGTTTCTAGGTGAGTCCCAGATCGTTGCTATTGATATATCCAAAGCTTTTGACCAGGTCTGGCATGCCGCACTTCTTAATAAACTTTCCTCCTATGGTTTTTCAACTAAACTAACGTCAAGTAAAAATTGTGAGGTATTCTAAAAATCGTGTTTTATTAAAAACTGCATTCTGATTTGGAGCTCCTCAAATAATTTAAAATTTATTGAATATTTTTCAGGATGTTACCTATATTGTTTTTATATAATTTTTTATTAATACTTGCTTGGTTTATTGTAACATACTAAATGTAATTTTTGCTGTGAAATAATTATGGACTTTAGGTAGAGGATGAGCGCGAATTTATCTCTTTGATGTTTAACAAATTTTATATGTGAAGGGGCTAGTTTGAAAGTCTACGATCTCCAAAATTAGATTGTAATATTATATCTTATAAAAATTAAACAAAGATCCTATAAATTAAATGACATGCATCTTTCTTAAGTTTGAACATTCTCTTATAGATGTTGACATGGTTTATTTAAATTTAGCGCTTAAAAATACCAATTTTTTATTCCATTTTTGTATTAAATACGATAGATGAATATTTTTAGACTTTAAAACTTGCCAACCTTATGTTAAGTTGAATTACCAAAATAAATATGACCATAGTTCTTACCTCCTAAATTCCTATGTAAATCTAAAATACGAAATGTGTGTATGATTCGTAAATAGAATTTTTACTATTAAGGTTAAACCAAGCTTGGTCAGTATACCATCTAGGGTAGCAAATATTGGTGTAGTATACGTCACGCGTAGTGTCACTCGATACGATACGTTCAAATTAATTTTGACGCATTATCAAAAATTCCCTATGAACCTTTGAATGTGGCACGAAGTAATTAATACTACTGTTAATTGAATGTGTTTTTTTAGTAGTTTCATGTGTTACTATTAATAATTTTAAAGTTGTTTAATTAATAATCTTGAATTCAGGGCCGTATTGTGACAACGTATTTTTCTTTATCCAAATACGTCGCCTGGGGTGCGTAACTCGGATGAGGTATTGGACACTTTAAACTCACTTTAAAAAATAAAAAAAATATATTTTGCACTAAATAAAATTACAATTTTACCAGTATAATACTATCAACATCTCCCTTTCTTCCCTTAAACTATTCGGACAATGGGAACACCCAGTATTTTTTCGAAGTCAGGATTCTACTACCTACCATTTTTTTTAACCAAATACGTCGTCACAGTATTATCCATTAGGCTGACTAGGCTACAGCCTAGGGCGCCAAGAAAAAAATAGGCGCCAGACAGGGAGTTTAAAAAAGTTTAGGACTAATTTCTCTGTGAAGAAGGTGCTTTGGAATGGCAAATAGGCAAATGGGCGCGTGAAAAGGAGAAAATGACCTTTTTTTTGCCCTACAAAAATTTTTTGATGGAAAATAGGCGCTCCGGGAATTTTAGCCTAGGGCGCCTCAAACAGTTAATACGGCCCTGCTTGAATTGTTAAAAATTTATTTTCATTAATACCTCTTCAATGTTAGATAAAAAAAAATCCCTTGCTTATATGTTATGATTATTTTTCAGGTAAGTAAGAAGTTAAAATATTTTTTTCTAATTATTATATTCATGCTGAATACACTTATTTTTAAAATAAACTAATGTATAAAAGAATCAATTTGTTTTATTTTTTACCTTAGACAAAACTTTATTTTCATCGAATAATCAAAAAATTTTAGCTAAACGTCTATTAATTGGCGAGTGAGCAAGTTTAGCCACCTATTGGTAAATAGATCATACTGTCATATTCTTGACAAAATGGTAAATGTAAGCATTTATTAGGAGTACAGAAATTTACCCCCTCGCATTTCTGCTCTCCTAAAGCTGCGTCTAGTCTAGCAACACTTCGCCGCGCCACATAGCGCAAACGTGGACGTGGACGGAATTCACGTCGTTTCAAGGGCTTGGCGAATGATTCTACAGTGATTCAGGGTTTGTCGGTTTTTGTATCAAAAGAGCGCGCAAATAGGTTGGTTAGTTTGAACGAATGCTTGGCAAATTGTTGCAAGTCTAAAAGCGGCTTAATATAACTACCGAAATATTCAAAACTACTCTAAAAATCCAGAATCTAAATAAATGTAGATTTTGCCATATTCTTGTCAAAATGGCGAATGTAAATATTTAGGAGCACAGAGGGTTACCTCCTCGCATTTCTGCTCTCCTAATAAAAATACCGACAGTTTATCTAAAACCCAAAATGCAAACTAATATGGGTTTTTCAATATTCTTGACAAAATGGCGAATTTAAATATTAATTAGGAGCACAGAGATTTACCTCTTTTGCATTTCTGCTCTCCTAATAAAAATACCGAAATTTTATCTAAAACCCAGAATGCAAACTAATATGGGTTTTTCCATATTCTTGACAAAATGGCGAATATAAATATTAATTAGGAGCACAGAGATTTACCTCTTTGCATTTCTGCTTCCTTAATACAAGAGTTTAAATAAATATGGGCCTTTACATATTTTTGACAAAATGGCGAATGTAAATATTTATAAGGAGCACGGGAGTTTACCTCCTCGCATTTCTGCTCTCCTAATACAAATACCGAAACTTCATTTAAAATTAATCTAAAACCCAAAATCTAAATAAATATTGGTTATATCATATTTTTGACAAAATGGCGAATGTTAACATTTATTAGGAGCACAGAGATTTACCTCCTCATTTCTGCTTTCCTATTACAAATACTGAAATTTTGTTAGTTACCTCTTAAAGAAACAATAAGTTTTGAATTTTGTTTAAAGGGATTAACCAGAACTAACCATTTTGGCAAACTTGACATGAAAAAATCCTCTTTTAAATTTATAAACTCCTAATAACTTCTACATTCACCATTTTGTCAAGAATTATTGGTTTGACTTTACAAATGACTTACTTAGGTACCGATAGATGGCGCACTTGGTACATGCCAGTCTAGAGCATCTCTCTTTTCTACTAATTTAATTAAAAAAAAAATTAGATTGGTTATTTAATAATAAGATAGTGTTGTCAAACCACTGTAGCTCTTTTGAATTTTAATGCATTTTGGAATTTAAACGATACCATTATCGGACAACTTAAAACACTTAGGCCCGCCCTCCTCTTTAACCAATTAGCACGCAAGAGAGAGAGATAGATAGATAAAAAGGCTTATTTTCTTTTTCTTTTACACAGATTGATAGCACGGTCAGGCGCCAAGATCTTTTATAAAAATAAAACGAAAAGAATTACACATCGGCGATTAGGAATACATTTTAAATTAAATAAAAGACCATACTGAATTAATTATAGTTATTTTTAATAAAAAATAAATTATCCTATTCTATAATAGACACACATGATATACTTACAAAATATCCTTAAATATTGAAAACATAACAAAAATTAATATATTACACAATTGATCTTTTAACAAGCAAAACACTACATTTTTAAAATTTACATTTTATTTATTTTTTAAAAATATGATGTATAAAGTGACGTAAAAACTTAATATATAATTTCAATAAAATTTAAAAACACAAGATTATTCCATATCAAACCAACAACATTGAAATACATTAATAATAATTAAAAAAGTAAATCGAAATAAGTTCTTTATACTATTCCAAAAAAATTGGACCTAGAGCAACTAGAGATTCTACGAATTTGATAAAAAGATAACAAAAGTATGCTAGATATCAGTTGACTAATTTTTGGTGTATTTTGATGTCTAGTATTTCTAGTTGCTTTATGGGTATGTACACCCCAAATGTTGGTATGACGTAGAATTATCCTAAGACTGAAATAATTAATTTTAAATTTAAAATATGAATAAAATTTAGACAAACAATGTTTCTTTTGGTACTGGACTATTTTGTATGAAAATACATAGTGGAGGATCCTCTTTTTCTAGGCCACCCTGTATTTTTAAGATATACAAATGTATGTGCAAAACATTGCACTCACTATTTACACTTATTAAGGACATTTTACCTATGTTACAAAATTAAAATCACATACTAAAAACCAACTACTGCTGAAAATGTAGTTTTATTTAAAAAATCTTATAACATATAAAAAAGGCAGTTTACCCCTGGGATATCGGATTTATTTATTTAAAAAATGGTTAGGTTTATCACCAGGTTATTTACTTAATTTTCCGGTTTGGTCATTAAAGACTCAAAAATATGTATGCTTTATTAATCATAATTATTATGTAGCATTAATAACCGCAAATTTACATAATTATAAAAGTCCGAGATCCGAATAGAAAGCGACCTGCACCCACCTATTTACCGGATAAAAACGATTTTATATTAAATATAGCATTTAATCAAAGGTATTGCCACAGGGTTGCCTAAAAAAATATGTTTAGGGCTTTACTAAAAAATAACCTTAAAATTTTTGACACACCCTGTATAATGGCATTTTTTTAGTTTACATGTCAGTACTAATGTATAATGGTAATGGAATTTTTCTAAATTTTAAATTTTTTAAAATAATTGCAATTTTTGGTACATTCTGTATAATTTAAAAAATAGGGGTTGTATTACACAAGGTGTGTCACAAAATTTTGGGATTTTTATTTTAAAATTGTAATTAGCATCAACGTTTATTTAAATACTATATTTAATATAAAATGTTTTTATCCCGTAAACAGATGGGTGCAGGATCTCGTACTATAATGCATTTGTCTAATGCTGGAATAACTATAAAAATCTATTAATTCTTTTATTGGCATAAACAAATTTGTCACGACAAGCAACTGTTTTATAGATAATATTTTTTTCAAAATCAATATTTGCAAGTTCATGAGGGTCAATTGACTATGGTTGCCCTAATTTATATTCTAAATAATCTTTTTTTTTTTTTTATTTAAATTAACACAACAGAACTTTTGGAATTAGGAATGGCCAAAATGCACAGCAGGTATTTTGTATAAAGGTACTAAAGTTTAAAATTAAACTACATTTTTTAACATCTTAATCTAGCAGTAGTTTTTTGCAAAATCATACACTTCCTCAAATTTAATAATTAATCCCTAGGCCAGTAATGAAATGGACTTCATGATAAGAATACTTTTAAAACCTATTTAGAGGGGTTTCTTTCGACGAGTCGACCACGAATATTCATACCGCCATATATGGAAGTGGCGCTTTATCCCAGCCTGTCAATGTCAAATGTTTCGGGTGTCGGACTGGGCAAACGCGTCATTTTTTGTCAGACAAGTTAACCACAATGTTTTACATGCAATTTTTAAGCATTTTGCCAAAAATGGTAAGGGTTACAGTCATGAAACCATAAGTCTCAAACACATGTTTTGGGTATCGGACTAGGCGGGTTACATGATTGTAACACTTACGATTTTTGACACAATGTTTAAGAATTGCATGTAAAACATTGGGGTAAACTTGTCCGAGAAAAAGTGATGCGTTCGCCCAGCCCGACACCCTAAACATACCAGAATTGACAGGCTGGGTTAAAGCACCACTTCCATATGTGGCGATATGAATATTCATGGTAGACTCGTCAAAAGGAACCGCCCTAAAAGGTTTTAAAAATGTTATCATTTTATTACCGGCCCAGAGACCTAATATTTTTGTTGTAAAAACAAATTGTGCAACTAACCTAAATGTGTATATTTTATTTCAAAAACAGGGTATATAAAAAAGAACTAAAACTTGTAAAGATGAGGAAAACGCTAAAAGGTATGGTAAAAAATACACGTCTTTTAGCTGAGAATAAACGTTTATAACTAAAATACCAGTGTATTGGCAGTAAATCATTGTTAAAATCTATATTAAATATTTTTCTACTTAAATCAAATTAGAAAGTTTGGAAAAAAATCTAATAAATTTATCACGAAACAAAAACTTGAGTTGATAGTCAAATTTCAGCCACTGATTTGCTTCAGTTATACAGGGTGTCTCTAAAAGAAGCAGATACAGGGTATCAAAAATGTTTTCTGGACTTAGTTGTTTTTATAAACAATTTTGTTAATAATAGAGGCATTGACGCAATATTAATTAGAATCTGCCGTCAATTGTTAACTTTTAAGAGTGCGCCACCAGCGGTCTCTTGCACAATTTAAAGAAGAAATAACTTTCTTGAGCCACTCTGTGTGGAACTTTTAAATACAAATTCTTAATTTTCAACATATGACACACAAAAAAATTATACTTGGCAAAAGTTGATTTAAGCAGCCGATTTTGAGATATCTGGATTCAAAAAATCACTTTCTGTGTGGTCAGCTTTAAGCTATAGAGGATTTTTTAGAATAAGTTGCTTACCTTTAAGAGAGTGAGTCCTTAGATAATTAAAAAAATCAAATAAACCTATGACTGAAATGGCCCATCTTTTGAGATACAGTTTTTTTTCTTCTTAAAATCACCGAGGATTCACACTCTTAAAACTTAGCAACTTATCTTGAAACACCCTGTACAGCTTAGACCTGGCCATTGGTGAAGTGATTTTTAAAATCCAGATATCTCCAAAAAGCCTGCAAAAAAACTTTTACATATACCTTTTAATGTAAAATATGTTAAAAAATAAGAATTTGTACCTAAAAGTTACACACAGAGAGGCTCAAAAAAGTTATTTTGTTTTTAATTTGTGCAAGATACCGCATGTGGTGCCCTCTAGAATTTACAATAGAATTAATGGCATCTAGTTTCTTACCTTTCAAAACACCCTAGCCAAATATACAATTCACATATTATTAACAAAATTATTTATAAAAACTAAATCCAGAATAAATTTTTGAGACCCTGTATCTCCGAAATTATCCACTTTTACACTAAGGTTAGTATAAATACTATAAATTGTCATATTTGGGCCTTAGGAATTGTGTGGTAGCATGCTTTCCACACCTTTTAAAGACACCCTGTATATTTAGCTTTATACATATTTTTGATGATGTCTAATTTGAAGCACACTGTTACACGAGACGGGCTGCCAAAAAGTGGCATTGTCTTTCCCAAGATAGTTGGTGAAGTAAAATATATCTGAAAATCTACTGTAGGAAGATACAAAACTAAAAGTACTTTTTTTAGTTTTTTTTTTTAATATTTAACAATTTTGCATTAAACAAATACATTTCTGAACAAAGAAAAGCAGACAAAGAAAATTCAATCTTAAATAACTTTTTGGTTTTTTAACCGATTTAAATTATCTTTTTGTTCAATGGTACCTTGTTTTATTAAGATTATTATTTAATATGGGGATTGCAAAAAGTTTTATAGAATTAGGTGTTATACAGGGAAGAGCCAAATGTTGCGTTTTGTCCCAAATTTTCGAATACCCTGTGGAATAATTAAACGTCACAATTTTTTTACCAGTGTATTGGATTTTAAAGCCCCATCGTTTCTTAACATCTCCTTTTGTCTTATTTATATCAATATCTTTATTCTAAAAGAAAAAACAAATTTTTAAAGAAGAAAATGAAAGTTGTGTGATCCACCCTTCTTAAAATATGATAAAAAAATAATTACAAATATTAGTTTGTGTAGCATCCAGTAATCAGATCTTTGTTCTCTTGACGTAAAGGGTACGACAAAAAGTGCGTTTTCAAGAAAAAATACCCTGTATATTATATCACCAGTTAAAAAATCTTTTAAAGACCTTTAAAAATACCATATTTTATAAAATGATCTTTATTAGTTTTGGAAATATGACCACTGGTAAAAAATTGTGACATTAAATTATTTCATTTGTTAGTGTTTAAAAATTTGGGTCAAAATGCAATTTGGTTTTTCTCTGTATAACACCTAATCCTATAAATTTTTTTGCAATCCCCACATTAAATAATATTCTTGATTAAAGGAGCTACAACTGTAACAAAAAGGTAATTAAAATCTGCCAAAAATTTAAAAAGTTATTTAAGATTGAACTTGAACAAAATTTTCTTTGTCCGTTTTTTTTCCAGGAGTGTATTTAATGAAATGTGCCATTACCAAAAATGATTCTACTGTAGAAATTTTCTTGTTATTCTCGGTAAGAGTGTTGCACCTTTGTTTTTGTTAAATGCAATATGTTAAGTATAGTACATCAACTGAATAAAAAAATACAGTTTTACCATTGCAAATAACATTATTAACGCTCTTTAGCAGAAAATATCATTTTTCCACTTTAAAAAAAATAATAATTTTTAAAAAACAAAGAGCGACACCTCATCGCCCACTAACTAGATTTGCTATTTTCGCCCACTTTACTAAGATTTAAACTTAACCTCTTTTTCGTAGGTCCATTCTCTACACATATGCTTTTACGTCTAACCGGCATGCTCTCGGAGGGCGTCCCCTTACGTCTCTGAAGCCCCATGTTGCCGGTTTTCCGTCCGGTCTGTGGGGTTTTCGACGCCGCTGGGCACTGACTTTTCTCGATACAGTTAGGGGATAAGATACGGATCACTTTATTAAGATTAAAAGCGTCCATCTGGGCTTCCCTGGAATGTTTAAGTACATTCCTGATAGCCTGGGTTTCCCCGACCATTTGCTGCAGCTTCTGGATCGTCGTGTAAAGGCAAACTGCGCTAATAAGGCCGAAATCGAACAACGACGTCATGTGAAGAACAAAGTTCCGGTAGAGGTTCTTAAGGAGTAGTTCTTTGCCGTTCTGTTGGACAAACATCTGACAAGCGACGGATATTTGGCAGTCGCCTACGAAACCGTATTTCATCACGTGAAGATTCCACATTTTCATCAACTCTTTTTCCCCTAGAAAAAAATATAATAATTAGTAATTACTAAAAAGTGTTAGCGTTAAAAATCATGGAAATATTTCAAAGGTCTTTTGGTTTATGAAAAAGTATACATGCAGTCGGATGAATAAAGTGTAGCAAATGCTTTTTTACTCTTTACTTTACCTCCGTTTTTTTTTTTACTAAATTGAAAAAGAGATAATATACATAGGAAAAGCGATAACAGTTTTATTTAATATTCTTTTTAAAAAACATGCAGGGTTTTTATAACATTTTTGATACATCCATTACTTTTTCAAAGTCAAAATGTACGTGTGTTTCTTCTTTTAAGTCTAAACATACAATTATAATATTTTATATTTAGTTATACAGGGTGGTACAAATTCGAGGGGCACCATTAGGATCTCGGGAATAGTAAGATATACAGTTAGTTAAATGGGGCCAAAGTTGTCCATTTTTGTGCCTAACACTATTTCCTTTTAAAAATTTGCAGCCGTTCGGGAATTATCCGGTACAGTTTTATTTTTTCTCCGCTTATTTGAAAAGATATTTTAAAACAGATGATACACTATCATTGCTACTTTTTCTGTTCTATAAAATGATGTCATTAAATTTAAGATCCGACGATTCGTCTTTGAACCACCATCATCGATGTTTAGTTAGAAAGATAATCAACTATTTTAATTAAAAAAACAACAAACATGGAAGTAAACTAGTTTTTTGGTAAAAGTAACCACCTAAATGTTTTTTCCTAATTTCATAACATTTGGCCAGGGGGTTTTGGGAGGTAAGAAATAAGAATCTGCTTTTAATTTTACTGTAAACTCTAGAGGTCGCCACCTTGTATGTAACTTTTAGATTAAAATTCCTATTCTTTAAAATTTTTACATGAAAAGGTATACATGGTAAAAGTTGATTTGAGCAGCCATTTCTGAGATATCTGGATTTAAAAAACTCACTTCTTGTATGGCCTAGTCTATGCTGTACAGGATGTTTTAGAATAAGATGCTGATCTTTAAGAGTGTGAATCCTTGGGTAATTTTAAGAAGAAATGTTCAAATAAATCTTTGTCCTAAATAGCTTAACTTTTTATATACAGAGTGGTAAAGTTTTTAAAAATAAGCTTTTTTTACCTCTTTATGTCAAAAGTTAAGATATTTAGGACAAGGATTAATTTAAACTTTTCTTCTTAAATTCATGTAAGGACTTAAACTCTTAAAAATTATCATCATATTCTAAAATCTTAGTTTGTTAAATAAATAAATAATGTATTTGAAACACTCTGTATAGCTTAGACCAGGCCAAAAAGAAATTATTTTTAAAATCAAAGTATTTCATAAATGGCTGCCTAAATCAACTTTTACCATGTATACCTGTTTTATGTAAAATATGTTGAAGAATAAGAATTGTTATCTAAAAGTTACAAACAGAGCGGCTTAAAGAAGTTATTGTTTTTAATTGGTACAAGATGCCGCCGGTAGCGCCCTGTAGAGTTTACAAGAAAATTAATAGCAGATTCTAATTTCTATCCTCGCAAAACTCGCCTAGCCACTTATTGTGACAATCCGCCTATTAATAACAAAATTATTTAAAACTAAAACCAGAATACATTTTTGACACCCTGTACCCAATCATCCACTTTAGCACTAACGTTCATCATATTTTAGCAAAATTAATTTATGGTAGCATTTTTTCCGCACATTTTAGAGACATGTAGTATGTCATAGAGGTAAAAATAATTAGTTAAGAACATTTTTTTGGGGTACATACCCTCATTAACATCTGTAAATTCATCAATCATCATCATGGTTTTATTCTGAAGCCATTCTGGGTCATTTTCACCTTCTGAATCAACATCCATTTCTTTGGGATATATTGGGAGACAGGTAGTTGTGTGGTGATATAACCTAGAAATTAAAACATATATATTTTTTATGTACAAAAACGATTAATTAATATTGTGTTAAAAATGCCTCTGAAAACTCAATGGACGTATAGACATAATTAGATGAAGTGTGTCTCTCTCTTTCTTACCTATTGTGTCCAGTAATGAAAGGCCTCTGTCCATCATACTCGCAGTCATCTAATTCTAAAAATTCCGATAAACTAGGCTTTGGCCTCTTTGGATGGCAAACCAAAATGTGTGTGACAGAAGCACGTCTAACTGGACCGTTTCTTGAGAAGGCACATACTGTAGGTTGGGTGATTAGATCATGTGGTGAGCCTATAAAGAAAAAAAAACAATCCAAGTAATCTAACAATAACATTAAATAAATATTTTTGATGATCTATCTGGAGCTAGATCTGTGAAGTTAGTATTGCATTAACAAAAGGTGCTAACCTTTGTGATTGTCATTTTATACAGGGTGTTTCCTAAATACGGTTAAAACATTTAAGGGCAGTATTTCTGAGCTAATTCTACAATAAAAAGTGCATATAAACATAGGTCCGAAAATTAATAATTTCCATGATCCAGGGTGTTTATCTGATTTTGATAAAATTTGGCAGTGTTATTTACAACAGTAAGGCTCTTATTTAGTCCCAACTTAATTAAACGTTTTAAATCCAGTGGCGCCGCTGAACTGTATCTGAACAAATACTTCTAATCCAAAAAATGTGCGCCACTGACTTTTGTGCAATTTTTATATTCTCTTTAAATTGAGCAAATGAAAATAAAGCTTTTCGTCTCCTAATATTTTTGAAGCATGCTTAACTTTCGGAAGAAAAGAACATAAAATCCTCCATGTTGTATATCCCTAAGCTACACAAAAACACAAATGTCGGCAAATTAGGCGTTCTTTTATTTTTTCCATGTTTTTTGGGTGGTCCAGAGATATGCTATTAAGTGATTTTTTTGTCAAAAACAAAGCAAGATACAAACAAAAAGCTTTATGTTTATTTTCCAATGACATACATTTTTTGTCAACATTAGCTGTTTAGTTAGGGCTAAATTAGTCTCTTAATGCTATAAATATTAGAACCAAATTTTATCAAAATTAGATAAAGAGTTCTTAAAATATTATTAAAAGCCTGAACTTTTTGAAAAAGAATAACATCCTGTATCTTGGAAAAAAAACGCTTATGAAGACTTACGATTATATGAACTTTTTTCATTAAATTAGCTTATGAATAAGCCCCTAAATTTTTGACTGCAATTTGGAAACAGTGTATAAAAATATGTACTCTAAGAGCAGTACAGGGTCTTCATTTACATTTGGTACCTACTTTTACCTATAACCAAGAATAATAAAAAAAAACGTCCTGTATGAAAGTCTCATATTTTTTCATCCATTATCTTTTGAGTATAAAAAGAAACAAATGAACATCAAAAAATTAAGAAAATTAAAGAGGTAAACGTTTTTTTTTTTTTTTTTTTAATGGGATACCCTGTATGTTATGTCACAATTAAAAAGTTCTTCCCAAAAACCTTTACAAAAATATCACATTTGATATATATATCTTTAATAGTTTCCGAAATATTATCATTTAATTCTGGGTATAATATCCATTACATCCACAGTCTCAGCTTAGGTAGGTATAAGGGAAATTATATCTACTATTTTTCAGGTTTAAGTGGTCATATTTTAAAAACTATTAAATATAGATATATCAAAAGTGGTATTTTGTAAAAGCTTTTAAAAAGACCGTATACAGGGTGTTCCATTTAAAAAAAGTTTACCTCTTGATTTTTTCTTGAGTTTTTGATGTTTATTTGTTTCTTTTTATGTTTAAGAGGGTGCCGTAGCACGTTAAATTGAGCTAAAACGCGATTCGCTGCCGTTTTTAAAATATTTTGTTGGGAAAAAAGTTGTATATAGAAAAGTTTTTTAAAATTATCCAAATATTTTTGGAAAATTGGTAATTTTTACGGTTTTGTCATTTTGGGAAATTTCATGTGTTAATTATTAAACATTACCAAAAATCAATTAACTTTCCGATAATCTTTGGATTATTTTAAGAAACTTTTTATATACAACTTTTTTCCAAAACAAATATTTAAAAGACGGCAGCGAATCGCGTTTTAGCTCAATTTCACTTGCTACGGCAGCCTCTTAAGGGGATGATGTAGCACTTTAAATGATCTAAAACGCCATTCGTTGCCGTTTTTTAAATATTTGTTTGAGAAAAAAGTTGTATATTGAAAAGTTTCTTAAAATGATCCAAAGATTATCGGAAAGTTGGTTATTTTTACGGTTTTGTAATTTTGGGAAATTTAATGTGTTAATTCTTACCATTACCAAAAATCAATTAACTTTCCGATCTTTGGATCATTTTAAGAAACTTTTCTATGTACAACTTTTTCTCAAAACAAATATTTAAAAACGAATCGCATTTTAGCTAATTTAACGTGCTACGGCACCCTCTTAAAAGATAATAGATAAAAACTATGAAACTTTTATACAGGACGTTTTTTCAATTCTTCTTGGTTATAGTTAAAAGTGGCTGGCAAGATATAAATGAAAGCCCTGTACAATAATATAATAAATTAAAGGAATACATTAAATATATAATTATATTGAAAACTGTCTAAACATCAATTACCTTACCTGTATAACTTCCATCATACATCTCATTTATAGCTACATCTATTCTAGCTCCTACACTTATTGGCACATATGTAAACGTAAATCTAGAGTGACATAGTTTCAAGTGCTTTAAGAGGGTGTAGAGTTCATTGCAATTTATTGAGCACCAAGGGCAGTGAAGATCCTCACAGGCTTCAGTTTGCTG